>WURS02068788.1:0-10485 GCA_011762765.2 Rhinocypha anisoptera | reverse complement strand
CTCCCTCTCTCTCTCTCCCTCTCTCTTTCTCCCTCTCTCTTTCTTCCTCTCATTCTATCTCCCTCTCTCTTTCTCCCTCTCTCTTTCTTCCTCTCATTCTCTCTCTCTCCTTCTCTCTTTCTCCCTCCCTCTTTCTCCCTCCCTCTTTCTCCCTCTCTCTTTCTCCCTCTCTCTTTCTTCCTCTCATTCTATCTCTCTCTCCCTCTTCCTCTCTCTCTCTCCCTTTTCCTTTCTCTCTCCCTCTCTCTCCCATCTCTCTCTCTCCTCTTGCTATTCCTCTTCCTCTCTCTCTCTCTTCTCCTCCCGCTCTCTTCCTCTCTCTCTCCTATCTCTCCACTCTACGAAAGTGAAACCATTTTGAGGAATCGATCCCCGCGCGCAGATACATAAATCTCTATCCCGCACCCGCAGTGTGTTATGATTAGACGAGCCGGCTCCAGCGTCTCGTATGTGTACAGTTGGTATCTCATTCCATTTCCAGTCTCGTGTAACTCCGAAAATCCAATTTGTCTTCCTCCCTTTCGACTTCGACTATCGATTTAGCAGGCGTTTGAACGTGAAGGTCTTTATAAAATGGAATGCGATCCCATTCGTTGTGGGAAACACGTTAAACTCATTTTGGAAGAGGATAAAATTGTCCGACTGCCGTAAACCCGTATTGTGAACGATTTTGCGAAATAAAGTTTGCTTTCGTGAAGCGTCAGTTGCCCGGTAGTTACATCTATTGCCGCGGATGAGTTCTTTTCATCTCGCGAGTATATTTTTATTTTATTTTCTTTGGTTATCATTGCGTCACTAATCTGACCTGGAGTCCATACCCAGTCGAGTAGTAATTGCATTATAGTAGCAATGTACTTCCCAAATAGTTTTAAACCTGAAATGTTTGATATCAGAAGAATACTTTCGTTGAGGTTTGCATATTTTTCGGAATTTACAAATATAAAATATATTGACAATTTGTTACGCTGTTGTATTATTACTACCCTTATTTTACATAGTCTTTTTTAGAATTTCCCTGGTTTGTCTTATCTCATTTCTCTACGGTTGTATATCTGGAACTTCGTTAGGGTCTAGTCAGATTAGTAAATTAAAAGTATCGTAGCAATTACAGTCATATTTAAATTATAGTATAGGGATTATTATGGGCACATGAAATCATCTAAAAGTATAATATACTTCAGTGTGTGATATTTATATTTCACATACTCAATCTTAAACCACCGTTTATATCGAAACCCATGCATAACTGTTTAATCTATAACTCCACGCTCATTCTTAAAGACTAAAATTTCAGTTTATTATCGCACTAGTGCATAAATGTTAATGAGAGTCATTTCAATAATTTAAGCATTCGGTCAGAATTTCATAGAGAAAACACTTCTTGAAACTTGAGGAAACCCATCAGATAAAGAAGAAAACATAAAGCGTCTGTGTTCTCTTTCAATTCACTTCGTCAACTTTCCGCACACCAAATCTTCATTAATGAGAGGTGGAGTAGCCCACTTCGTTCCTCATCGTCAACATTCGCGCGGCCATCTTTAAAAGCTCTAAACCCATTTCCGTACCATTCTATCGCTCATAATGTTTTCTCTGTACATGCCACAAAAATTGAAGAAATTGTTACTGGACGCTTAATTTTTCGCAAAGGCCGTGTTGCAGCGGTCGTCAAATCAGGCGGCAGACTTCTATGAGGATGGGATTCAAAAGCCGGTTGTACGATATGATAAGTGCCTCAATGTTAGTGGGAAATATGTGGAAATATAGACTAAGGTACAAGTTTTCATGTAAAAATAAAATTGTTAAGAGCAGTTTACTCTTTTCTTTTTCATGTGAAAATGGTACTTACTTAAAAAATATGCCTCGTATATGATAGATGCCTGCGCATACATATGTATATGTGTGTACAAATGGACATGTTTGTATAATAATTTACACAAATCATTATTAAACACACAGTACCTATTCTATCAGAGTAGTTTTTCGCATTCCTCTTCTTATGTCAGTGTTTTCCTACAGTGGAGTTTTTGTCAAGAATAACAGCTTTCTCTACTTACGTTTTCCCTACATTTTGTAAATATATTTCTACAGGGTTAATAATTATAGTATAATTTCTATTCTATGTTCTTATTCTTTTTGCAAAAGTTATCACATTACTTTCATGTAACATTATATTTGTGACAAGGAGTTAGATGGAAAAGGGGCTATTTAGTCTCAATCTTGCCCCAATAAAGGCCTTTTATTATTATTATTTGACCGAAACAATCACACAAAAGGGCTTTCGGATTCTATCACACTCACCAACGGAGAAGCCAAGACAAACACACACGGGGAATACGAAAAGCGTCCGTACGTATAGCTGATGTAGGATATATAGCCCATAGGTCCGTAGACGTGTTTGTCCTTTCATTTACAGGGTGCGACATTATAACTTCCTTTTTTCCATTGAAAACAATGGGAAAAAAGGAAGTTATAGTGCCACATACTGTATTACGATCCCCTTTTCAATTTCTTATAATTTATTATACACCATTAATATATAACTATGCAATTCTGTAGGACTACATAGGCGTAAGGTGAAACAACTAAAATCCTATTTCTGAAAATATTACGAGTAGCAAATTCTTTGACCTATCAACAGAGGAATTAAATGACAACGATCGCCAGTAATACGACATCAGAGGGGATTTTCGAGTTGAATATGCGAAAAATTTAAGTATGCCAATATCCTAATCGAGTTAAAAACGAAGAAAAGCTTCGATCAAGAATGCGTTCATTTTACTGGGCATCATGTAATGGGAAACATTCATCTGCCTATGAGACATTTTTGTTTATGGAAAATAATCCCTCTCTTCGACAGACTTCCTCAGTTGATCCTCATTCAAGCAATAATAAAGTAGTATTCTTCGAGCATGTATAAGGCAAGAAATCAACTCAGCCTTGGGAATACCTGAAACCGATTTATTTAAAATCAAGAAAATTCATGAGGCGAGAGGAAAATGTTATTATTATGAAGATGAAAACACTTGGTTTTTCCACATGAAATTTTTTTATTATATACAACATAGGTTTCGACTTGCAAAGTCATCTTCAGGTGAATTATCTTCACCTGAGGATGACTTTGCAAAGGTCGTATATAATAAAAAAATGTCATGTGGAAAAACCAAGTGTTTTCATCTCCATTATGAATCGCTTCCACAAAGTAACGCCCGAAAATACCCTATTTATGTTATTATTACTTTTGACCGCTTAAATGGGTCGTATTTTTCGATGTGGTGTAATGGAATGGTCATTACGAAGGTGGATCTCGTAGCTGGGATAAAAATTACCCCCGCACCAACGCAATGGGTGGAATTCCCGCAGTATTAAACTCAATAAAATTAAATTAATATCTGCTTTGCAACAAATGGCTCCTGCCTTTCGAGCACCACTGAGGGTACTCCGTTGTAAACATTTCAGTGGATAACACGCAATATATTACTTTATCATTTCTCATTCCTCTTCAATGCATAAGGCATTCGACGGAATGGACTCGCGGACCGGAGCGCACCGGAAAGACCGTCTTACAATACTTCAAAAGTCGGTTTCCGGTTATTTCCTCCTTTGGATACAAAAACTAATTTGAAGTTGCAGCACAGTGAGGGAATTCAGTGCTCAGACGCATGATATTGCATTACTGGTTTTGAGACAGTATCAATATGGTCCCCGAAGTTAATGCTTAATGCTGTTAAGGAGAGAGAGAGAGGTCTCAGATCCATAATTCACTTCACATTTGGGCAAAATATCACTTTGACTGCACTGATGAAGTTCTTCACGCGACCCCAGTCCCTAAGATCGCTTGCCCGGAAGCCCGATGGAACAAATGATTTTCTGCTACAAATAACGCAAGACACACGGCGAGGTGAAAACGCTAGGCGCACGTACGTGTGTATTGAAGTTATTGATTTGTTTGAAAAGGTCAATTTATTTCCACTCCCTCGGAATCTCCTTTTTGCAACGCACAGTAACTCACTCGCAAAGCCATAAGTCTCAGCTACAACCATTTCTTCCTTTATCAGTTGAACAGCTAAAATGTTTTAGATGAGTAGAAAAATGAAGTTTCACCAAGTAAAAATCGCAAACACTGCAACATATCTAGCATAAAAGACGGCCTTCCAACATTAAATTTTACTACTTATCTGATATCAAATGCTGATGACATCAAAGTGAGAGCGAAATTAATTTTGGAATTTTTGGAGGCTATTGAATTTAAATTTCGAAATAACCACAAAATATATATATATATATATATATACAAAATGTCTAAAAGATATACAGGAGACGGACAGGAACACACAGAAGTAACGGCACAGTCAAAACTTACGCAATATTTCGAGCATTTCAGCCCATCTTCAAACTCCGAGGCTTGAAGACGGGCTGAAATGCCCGAAATATTGCGTAAGTTTTGACTGTGCCGTTACTTCTGTGTGTTCCTGTCCGTCTCCTGTGTATCTTTTAGACATTTTATATATATATATATATATTTATATGTAAGGAAAATTGATTCTGGAGAGGAAGAGGCGTGAGAGGCTGATGGAGAGGAGCAACAGAAGTGGAAGCCCATTAGGAGGGGAGACAAGCAGAGTGACCCAATCTGCGACTACGACGTCATAAAGGCTGTATTTTATTATACGACTGCAATCGTTTAGATTGCTTCCAATCGCTCGGCCTCAAGACTCAGGACGATTTCACATCCTCACAATCTCCTCGATTGGAACGTATATTTTTTTGAACTACGTCAAGGTTGTGACGCTACGGACCGGGAATATAAAGTCAAACCCTAGCCCGCGAATAAATTACGAAACCTGTCTCATTAGGTCAAAACCTGTGCGCTCACAGTAGCTAGTAAATAGAAATTTTGGGGGACAATCCGTACGAATCTGAAACCTAGCTATCTAACCATTCCTCTTTGAATTCATTAAAATGGGATATCAATCATAATAGTGGAATATTATCTTAAGGGATTCTGTATTATTTTCCATTTCTGCGTTTTTAAAATCAAGATATTTAAAAAATAATAATTACATCATATTTCAATTGAAGCCAGTTAACCATGAAGTATAAATACGGAAAAAAATATAATTTACTAAAAGTTAATCGTGCCAAGAGAACGTATTGCAATAGTCCAAGGACTCATTGGAATTGATTGATGAATAAATGTAGGGCACATGACGATGAAAGGTAATATCTACCGGTTATGGTATGTTTTTGATGAGTCTTGGATTAGATTAGCAGGGTAGCATCTAACTTTAATTACTCTTTAAATCTGCATAATTCCCACACCCCATCATTATATCCGAAATCCCTATTCTCTCCCTACCCCTATCCCGCTTTCCCAATACCCTACCCTCTAATTCCTTCCTTCAAACCGTACTATCACTTTTCAAAAGTCGATTGGCGTTGAGTCTGCGAAACTATGGAATTCAATTCCTACCGAATTGAGAAAATCCCGCTCGCCCACCATTTTTAAATTTAAATATTATGATATTCTGCTTAAGGAATGCTTCCCAGATGATTGAAGCCAGTTTATGTTTGATAATTCCTGTTTCTTTTTTTTCCAAATACTTTTGCTATTATGTGTGTACATAATATAAACATGTCTATGTAATGCCATTCTAACGCTCAATGTCATTTTTAATTGTGTTACTAGATTATTCATGGTTTGTTTTGATGTATTCTTTTGGTTACTCTATGGGTGATGCCCAGAGAAAAATAAATTATCTCTCTATTTATCTCCATTACAACCTTCAACAACCTACGATTTCCTGTGGATACCCTTTCCTGTATTTTTTGGATCTCTCGCAGCAAACCCCTCTTCCTCCCTTACCATTCTCAGCACTTCATTAGTTTTCCTTTACGTCCACCTAACCTCTTCCATCCGTCGTCAAACCCACTCCTCAAAAGCCTCCAATCTATGCTCACCGTCCTTTCTCATGGACCAGGTTTCGGATCCATATAATGCTATGCTCCATACTATGATTTTCACTAATATTTTCCTCGATTATTTATTAAGGGTCCCTCTCATCAACTCCTTCCTTTCCCTTTTGCCAATTCAATTCTTCGTCTAAAGTCCAGGCCTCGTCCATTTTCCTCTATTATACTTCCCAAATAAGCAAACTGTAGTGCACTTGTTGGAAGAAAAAAAGCATGGTATTAAAATAGAGGAGATCGGAGAAGAAAATTAGAAGATGACGAGGAGATTGTGCAGTGGAGATAATGGAAGGCGGCTACGAGGTGAAGTGTTTGAGGAAGAGACCTGGATGCTGGATATAGAGAGAGAGGAAACAGAAAGGAAGATAATACGCACTTTGAACAGCATGCTGAGACGTGGAGATAAAAGGAAAAAAGCAAGGGAACGGAATGCCTCGGTGAAAGGACATACCGAGCGTGCATGTCTGAATAGTCCAGGTCTTTTGCCAGAAAAAAATGCCTCAAAATAAAAATAAAATTTCCTACCCGCCATTTTTTTGCGGGGATGTCTTGGGGAAGGCAATAAAAAATACCTTTCATCTGATGATTCATAAGAAAAGTGGTGAAAACATTTATTTAGCTAATCAATTATAGCGGAAAATTATTTTTTCGTAATATTGGAAAAACTATGGCACACCGAGGGTTGTTGCTGACAAAGAATTTGTGCGTAATAAAAATATCCTGAATATTTATTTCTTAAATTGAAATTGCTGTAGCCATAAAAATATTCTTGCTAAAAAGTTCACAGTAGACGTTTTATTTTAATTGTTATTAACTTATAAAATGGAAATTCTATGAAAGTAAGTCAAAGCTGTTAGTTTTTTAAGTCTTAAAATATGCAAAACGTGAGTTCAGTAGGGACAATAATTTTCTCAAAAATGTAATTGTTTATTCCACCGGGGGAAAAATTAATAAATTTTAACCTTTTACTAATGGGACAATTTATACCTTGGAGCGTTCCACAAACAGATTTTTTAACATTAAACGTCTAACAAAACAATTGAAATAACTTTGTCATTTTTTATGATACGCACTTTTAAACGCAAGCGTTGAAAATCTGGTTGAAAAATACGTAATTAAACTTTTAAAAATACACTCTAAGATTTGTAAAAACTAGGATAGCTTTTTTATTTTAAAAAACCACAGCATTGAATAATATTTCCTTTTCGTCTTTCGTACATACTTTTATGTAATTTCTCCTTAGATGGTGCTGAAACATATTACGACAACGTAGAAAATTTTCCCCAGAAAAGAAAACCCAATCGTTTCTTCTTTCTGCAGAAGTACACACTAATAATAATTATTGAACAAATGCTATGATACTTAAGGACGACGAAATAATGAGTGTCGCTTGGTTTTCAACTTTTATTTTCAACTTCCTAAGACCTCCTAAATAGTACAGACGAGAGATGAAGAAATGGTTGTAAGCTGTTGAGAGCGCTTGGATAATGAATGAAGCGTTTCGGATCCCCATATTCAATGGAACAGTCCCACCCATGATATTTTATGGTTTGCATGATTACCCAGGAAGCTTATGAAAAGGTATTCAAGAGTCCTTGGCACCCAGGAAGCTTTGATTGGCTCAATAACATTCTGAGTGGTCACCTTCCACGTCGCCCTGCAAATTTTGCGCACGTCTCGATCGTGTCGCGTGCAATACCACCTCTCGGCCACGTTTTTTTGCTCTGATATGAATTCAAGAAGATTTCAACGCATAAAAAAAAGTGATGTCACATTTTTGGTACTTTTTATTTTGGGCATTTGTAGACAAATGGGTCCTCTATTTAAATTCGTCAGCAGAAAACCCTCATGCTGTACTGTTATTTTTCCATAAATCGTACATCAAAATAGTTGTGTTTTAACGGCGAGAATGGACACGAACTAAGATAAAGCTATATTTCCATAATGACGTCATTTTTCCAAAAAACTTATATAAGATGAGAATTTTGCAGAGAGATAAGATGGTTACAATATGAATTCACCATTCTGTATTATTTTTTAGTTACTATTAGCGCTCATTTTGCTATTTGCAGCAGAGGGAACGGGTTAATGACATGAAATTTGCGTTGTATGCGGCCGACGATCTGGCGTTTCCCAGTTTGGAAATCCGCTGTTTGATTGAATTACTCGGTCAGCTGAAATAAAAGTGGAATATATATTGAAAAACGTAAAAATCTGAATGAGAAAAGTAAAAAAAGAGGAAAATCAAGAATTGGCAAAAATTAGTAAAATGTGGTACCAAGTACCGAGTACCGAAGTTAACCTCCGTTTATACGATATTCCCCAAACGTAGATTTCGTTTTATATTTTATTTTATTTATATTTATTATTATATTTATTTAGGGATACACATTGCAAGTCGGCTACAATGACGAATCATTTCATAATAAAAGAGGCTATAATGTGGAGCCGAGAGAATATTCCAATATAACTTTAAAATTATAATATTTAGGTATGTAATAAAGTTGTAAACAGCGTTTAAATTAATTTACATGTGAAGAATAGTCATTATTTTGACTCATATTCCAGGCTGAGAGGGGTATGCACTAAGACACAAAGACCACACTGCGTCTTTTTAGTGTTAAAACTTTCCTTTGTGACAGCACGGGCATCTCGTAAGATGTAGCGGAGTCATTTCGCTTCCCGCGTGGAGGCGTGTCCACAAACGTCCTTCGAACCAGCGCCTCTCATTCATCAATTCATTCGTCTTCAGGAGAATTAGGCTCAGGTGACGTAGAGCAAGACGGCGATGGAGTGATATTGAATCCTTTTTTTTTCCCATCGGATGGCTCCGCCGGTTGGAGGGAGTGTCGCCGGTGTCCCGTCCTCGGGTTTCGATCAGTGATGGAGGTTTGGCGTGTGTGTGTGTGGGGGGGGGCGGGGGGTTGGAGTTCCTTCTGCTCTGTTTCGTTCACTCTTTCCTCCTCGCAAGAATGAAAGAAAATCGATCGAAGGCGCCCGAGTTAGAGAGTGGAGGAGGTGGAGGAGGAGGCGATGCGAGTGAGAGACGAGAAGATATCTCCGTTCGTTACAAGACCTTTAAGATTTCTCCAAGCCTTTCTTCTTCTTCTTCTCCGTGGGTGCTATCTCCAACCTCCACTTCCTCTTCGCCTCCTTCCCGTCGCCTCACCTCCTACAATTCCCCCCACCCCCCCTCCCACCCCCCCCCTCCCGGATTTAATGTACAAAGTCAAGTAACTACTCCAGGAGGGCGGGGCGAAGTTGTAACTTACGACATGAGGAAAAAAACCATAGCGTTTCACTCTTTTGTGTATTCATTTTCGTTCGAAAGATATCTTATAGTGGTGCCTGATTACCCTGGTTGAATTCACTCATGATTTATAATATTCTCGTTAGTTAAGTCATAAACCTCATGAATTATATAAAATGTGCACACTTAGACATATATATACGTGTACTTCATATTCCATTTATTGGCTAATATACAGAATGGTCCTTCACTACTTATTATCTTCTACTGCATACCGTGAATACTATGCATGTTTAGATATCAGACTCTATCGAACACATTAACGGTGACTGACATTTTAACAATGCACGAAAAAATATGTATTTTGAAAGTTTGTTTTTGGAGATTTCAGAATTTTCACAGCGTTTTTAATTGATAAATCACGTTCGGTTTACTAATGTCTTCGTTGCTATTGGAGATCTAATCACTTTTTAACCTAATAACCACACTAAAAATTCCCTTTAAAAAAATAGTCTCCTCCCGATACTTAGATCGAATATTCCACCGCAGGTATGGGAAAATAATACTCCGTCAACAAAGGACTGAAACTACTTGACCTAGTAAAAGCTATTTTAGTAACAATTTCTTAAAATTCGTATTTGAAATAACTACAGCACACTGATTCCTGAAGAAAGTATAAAATCCGTTTAGGTAAAAATGCGCGTCATTTTCCGACTAACAAATTTTCTGCATTCTATTGCATTGCGCATTATTAATTTGTAAATATATTATGTAGCTGTGCACATTGCCTAATACTATCACTCAAACGAGTAACATGAATAACATCAGAGAAAAGATAAATTTGAGCCTATGAGATAGTGGGAGATGATCCCATTTGAACATATGAATATTTAAACGTGCTGTGTAAATTTGAATAGATATTTTCCTTCCTTGTGTTAAGCGAGAGTAAAGCTACAATGATTAGAAATACAATACGTGCCTGCCTGAGTTGCTCGAAAAATGGTTTGCATACTCTCCTTACCTCATAGTTACCCAGAGCAAAATTTTATGTAAATCCTTGTTTGTGTATATCTGGGACGGGATGGAAAAAAAAGAATACAAAACGTGGCCGTTTCTTTTCGTACAGGAGTGCGCCCGGGCACAATAACCCACCGCTTTATTCTTTCCCCTTTCGCTATCCCGTCCCGACCAATGGCCATCCCGGCCCCCCCCCCCCTCCTCCTCCCACCCCCCTTCCCTAGCCAACAATAGAATCACCTCAGATATTT
>WURS02068768.1:0-10485 GCA_011762765.2 Rhinocypha anisoptera | reverse complement strand
CCCCCCCCCTAACTAAGATGATGTGATGCTGGTAGGAGAGGCACAGTAGGGGAAGGAAGGAGCCCGGAGTGGAGATAGCTGAGGACAGAGAGGGGGTGCGGAGAAATTTTTGCACAGGACCATTTCAACGTGGCTGGACTCTAAATGGTCAGCATGTGAATATGATTGGGGGCATCCACAGAAAAAGAACCTAGAAGTGATGGGTAAGAGTGAATTCATGGGTGAAGGGAGGGATGGCTGTGTGAAAGCTGAATACAATATAACAAATGATTGTAGGGAAAAATTAAAGGAGTCTAATGGGGGAGTTTAGTGATACTAAAATAGAAGTTAAAACACCCCTGGGATGCAGGCACACATGGAAAATACTGGGAGAAACTACAGTGAACAATGAGATTACACATGTGATAAACTGCAAAAGAGATTCCCTGAAGTAAACTCAAAACGCCTCAAGAAACTGTGTAGACTTTGTTTTTCTTGTACCTACCCTTCAATTTATCTGCCTTGGGTTACCCTACTAGGATTACTCCAGCTAGTTAAATTAGAGAGGTCATTAGAATGAGCAAGCCCTTCCACTTTGTCGAGATTGTATTCTTCAAAGCCAAGGACTATGATTTTTGTATTGGTTGTTATGGATTAAATTCAAATTCGTATGGTATAAAGTAACCAATATATATATTTTTGAGTGAATGATTGAAGTTAACAATTAGACATAAGATATCATCTTTGGCTCTACTCTGTGGAACTCCTTCATGATGCACAGAATAAATAAAACTTTGCAATTCCACAAATAATATAGATTTATTATGACTGATTTCATTCTAGTTCACTTAGTGGATGATGTTCACTAAGTGAACGAAACCGGTCGTAATAAATCTATATTTTTCTGAAATTGCATAGCTTTATTTATCCTGTGCATTAACAGAAATAGTTACTTGTAAAATAGACCCACTTACGAAATTCAATATACTTTAATCAATGGTTGTAAATTTTACTTCATAACCAATGAACAAGGAAACGATTATGCTTTTCTTCCAGAATTTTGTGATGGATTAAATAATAGAATAAGATGCAAGCATACTCTTGGTGAAGATATTGGAAAAGGAGAAACTATTAAATGCCGGATAAGTATTAAAAATGTACAGTAATAGCAAATGAAATACTTTTTTCCTCTCGTTATTTGCCATAAATCTGAAAATAAGGGTAAATGATATCACATTATGGTGTGGCTTAGCAATACCATAATTATTCCATGAATGAAATGTTCAAGTAAAGTTTTTAACAATAAAATTTCATTTCCTCTCACAAATTCCTCCTGTAAAATTGTTTGGATAAAATATTTCGTGAGGGACTCTAAAAAAATTACTTACCTGCCGTATCATGTTATCTTCAATTGTGTCTGACTGAATATAATAATTCAGAAAGAGCAGTGAATACAAATATCCCACTCGACCATATAGAGATTCATCGGGAAGGTCAGATTCCAAATCAGTAACGTGTGGACACATTGACTTTATTCTGGAAATGGATTTTTTAAATAGTCATGTGACTTCATCATTACTGTCAATGTACTACAAAATATTATTTAAGTTCGCACCTCATAACTAACTCTGAAGAGCGATCTGCCATACCGCGCTGATGATAAATAACGGCTCCCAAGGCAAGTGGCCCAGGGTCTCCTATTATAAAAGTCACATCTCGGTTTCTCAACTTTGAAAAAGCAGCTTCCAGAATTTTTTGGGATCGCTGAAAAGAAAAATTCCATTTTAAAAATTAAGAAGGTACCTCGGAAACAGGTATCTGGTCAATCGGACATGTATGACTTCGCACATCTAAAAAGGCATCATCCTTCCTTTTTCTGCTCAACATCCAGAAGAGAAGTGCATAACCAGATGTACCCGTGTACATGGAAACATCCGAGCGACTCGAACTGGCCATCCCTGTCTCCAGTCTTCCCAGCAGGTGGTCTACAGTGGAATTGAGTTTATCCTTGAAGTCCGTCTTTAGCTAAGGTAACAAAAAAGATTAATAATATTTCTTAAATATTAGCACTTGGTAACGTCTCTTAAATACCTGCGGTAATTCTGTTGTCCCTCTCTGTTCAAAGAAATCCGAATGCCGCTCATCGCTATAATCTTCATATGGGTTGGTATATGACCTTTCATCACCCATTTTATGGAAAAAATTTAAAACAAATTGGATAGTCTTATTCGCTCTTAAGACCGGTATTCTTCGAATACAGTTGCTCATAAACAATACCCAGCTACGCGCAGACGCCAAGTTGACCCCAGCGCCAACATAAAAAAAGACAAATCAGGAGCGCACAAATTTATCTCGTTTATTTTGATCTTTTAATAATGTCGATGGATTGTAGTCTTTGTTCCATCATTAATAATGAAGAGACCGATCACATCCACGTGTGAAAAGCTGAAAATTAAACCTTTACAGTCATAGCAATACGGTAAAAGATAAAATATTTTATAATAATGTTTTAGGTTTTAATATTCATTGTTCATTTATATCTGCATAAAAGAGCGCTAGCCAAAGAGCTCGTGCATATATTCTTCGCCAAACCTCTATCGCTCGGCAGATATGGATGTCATTTAGATTGTACCCTGTACTGCAATCGCGATTTCATTTTCTTCATATGCTACTGGTGAAGTGAAAGTTAATTGTTTAATTACATATACAAAATTTGTGTTCCTAAGTTCTCAAGTTTGTATAATTTATGGAGAATGGAATTTACCGTGTTAAAATTGTCATAGAGAATTACACCGCAATACATTTTCAATTTGTTTAGTTCTACAAAATCTCCTACAGTTTAAGAGTATAAAACAGAATTAAAGCTCTTCAATGGACTATTTCTGCTTGAAGCGCACGTTGTTCCGTTTAATACTCGTAATTTCGCAAGAAAAGGTTTTGTAAATTCGCCAAAATTCTAGGTCATTCACTCGAGTTATTTTGGGTAACTTCGCAGAAGCATTTCCTCCTTCCGCAGTAGCCATGCCATTCATACTCATTTCCAATGCGTCGATTGTCATATGATTCCGATAATCAATCGCAGAAGGTATGAGGCAGAAGACAATGCTTGAAAACAATTTTAAATAGGCCGCAATTAGTTATGGAATTCATAGAGAACCCTTCCAACTCAATGCGCAGAACTTATCCTCTAAAACGTAAATACGTTGCGCATGCATCGTAGGCTATGAGATAGTAGGATAGGATGATCCTGTGATCACAAGATCTACCGAAGTTCGTCGCAGAGACTCCCGCTGGTAGCACCACGTTTCGTAATTCAGTGCGCAAATCTCTTGTCAGGTTTTCGTACCATCTGTTTATCGATGTAAACGAGTTAAATGTGAAGGACAGTGAAAGCAACACGTATTCTTATGTACATAGCAAATTGAATTTTTGTGGATGAGTCTTTTTTCAGAAGTGCTATTAATTACTATTATTGTTTTGTAACTAAGTGTTCAACTAGTCCCCCGCTAAGAA
Organism: Rhinocypha anisoptera; assembly: GCA_011762765.2. NCBI lineage: Eukaryota > Metazoa > Arthropoda > Insecta > Odonata > Chlorocyphidae > Rhinocypha > Rhinocypha anisoptera. Next base: position 6,993 of record WURS02068768.1, on the reverse strand, counting down.
CAAGAAAGTATAGCCAAGGATTACGATTAAGTGGTCTTAATCAAATAAATATGACTACTTGGAGGACTTGTTTATGGCGATTGTGGCCATGGAGGAAATACCAAGAAGATGAACAATCTTCTTCGAAAAATACTGTCAGCCCTGCAAATCGTTTTGACCAGTATGCCATGCTCATTGAAAATGTTGTTGTGTGGGAAAACCCTTTTGTAAGTGCAGTATGTGTCTTATCTGTCAACCTTTTCTTCTGGTAAGCTATAATCTTATTTTTTATCTCGAAAAAGACTTAATTGCATCGTAAAATGATAGACGTTTTATTTTAAATTCTTGTGATTACAGGATCATATTTACCTTGGAACGAAAATTTTATTGTATAATAACTTTAGTTTTGTGGTTAGTATTGTTCTGCAATTTTTGGAATGAGCAAATTTTTCCATACATGAAAACACGTTGGACCACATTGGCCGTCATGGAGAATTGGTACAACCAAAAATGCAGGCATGTATCTAGTTCATAGGTTATCACCGTTTGTAGATGTGACGCACAGCTCATCTCAAAAATATTTTTTTCAGCGCTCCAGGAGTGAATGATTGCGGTCGATATTATGCACAGATTCAAGGATGTGCTACCAAATTTTACGGTTGGATGGTGAATTTTCGTCATGAGTATCCGGGTCTAGTACGTGCTATTTTGATAGTATAATTATTGATGCAATGTAATTTTTGTTATTTATCGTAAACACTCATATTGTCTGACGCAAGGGATTTTTCTCCATGCAAGTCAAATTATTTCATCATCAAGAGAAAATTATCCCTAAGTAACTTACCAATCTGCATAAAATCGTACCATTATATTGTCAAATTTATATTTACCCACTGGCTTTTAGATCCTATATAAACGATCTTGTCATTTTAAGAGATAATATTTAGTTGCTAACATTATTTATAAAATTTATGTGACTTTTGTCAATAATTGGTTTGATTTTGTATCCATATATGGATTTTTATGTTACATTTCACTTACACGATTTTTATGAAAAATATATAAAATCATGAGTTATTTTTGTTGAATGAAATGAAATGATCACGAAAAATCCGTGTCTTATTAAAGATTTTTTTTCCATTGGTAGCTTTCCTTATTATTTATCATTATTTCAGTTTTGTGTGTGGATGATTGTGTTCTTCGTGTGCCTCGCAGCTCTTGGCCAGGCTGTGCCTGGTTTGTTAATGGCATATATAATCTCCATGATGGTACTTGTTGGCCCAGGACTTGTGATCCACGTCCTTCCATCATCAGTTATACAACGAATATCGACTTTCCGGCAGATTTTGATTCCTCCAAGTACAGGTGAGAAGAAAGGTTGAATGTTAAATAGAAACAACTTAATAACTTTATTGTTTCAGCCATAACTTTATGAAATTTTTTCATAACTAATGAAAGCTAAAAAGTTGTTGACACAGGAGTTGACTCCTCTGAAATTAGGAAATTATTAATTATGGAAAAATAGTCAAAACCAGTAATCGCAAAATAGTAATTGTTATTTTTCTTATGGGTTCCATGAGTATATCCATTTGTGGTTGTTTTATTGTGTTCAATAAACCCATATTGTTGTGTTAATTTTACAAATGTTACCAAAATATGACTTTCTATGTACATGTTACTCCAGAATGTATGTAGATGTGTAACATAGTAGATACCTTACAAAGGAAATTTTGCAAGAAAATTAAACTGGGAGTAAGATCATATAAATTGCCAAATTGTATGCTCAGCTTGATTACCAAAATAATTTTTGTTCATCATGGGTCTCTGAAAATACCTAAAGAAGTCAAGAATTCATTAATTGAAGTTTGAAATGATTTTGCCTCAATTGCATATTCTACCACTTGACAATAAATGCTGGTATACATCAGATGCTGCTTTGTCACCATATGATTTTTGTTTACAGTAATGTTGTCATCGCAATTACATGCAAGATATCTTCATTCATTGGGTTGGACGATGCAAAACTGAACCACTTCCTCCCAACAATTTGCTATTTTTTATTTTGTGATTTTATACGTCCTTCATCCTTGCTGATGTTTGCACAATCACATGCTCCAAAGCTCCAATCTATCTTTCAGTTTCCTACAGGTACACATGGTTTTCACAATTGAGAGACATTTGTGAATTTCTTAAAGCTATTCTCTCTCTCGAGAATATTGTGAGATCAGACCTAACTTTTCAAATCTAATGGTTTAGATTCATAGGATCCAATTACATCATAATATCCATGTGATTAACACTCAGCTGCATTATCTGCATGAGTTTCACAATGTTATCTGTCACCTCTTTGTTTTGTTATACTTATCTGTATTTAATCTGGGGCAATATTTTTCATATCCAAGGACACTTTTCGAGTGACCTATTTCTAATATTCAGAAGAATGAATGAGAAAAAACGTAATGGATTCAAGCAAAATGCCATCTAAGTTTTTAATATTCATATTGAAAACAGTTAAAATTGTGCCTTTCCACAGATATATACTAATAAATATGTTTTTTTTTAAACTGTTTTCAATAATAATTTTGAAAGAATTTTCAGAAATCACGCATTTGACTGTTTTCTCTCCACTATGATGTGATTTAAAAAGAGAAAACAATATATGAACAATTTGAATCAGTGAGTGTAAGAGTTGAAATTTTTTCATTCGCTTTTGGACTTAAGGACTCCTAATCAACATTTTAAATTAGTACATTTTCATTGCATTTGTAAAAACATGTGTTCTCTGTTAATATGAGAAATGGAAAGCTGTGGTTGACATCCTTAAGACTTCTTAAAACTTTCCAGAAAATGTACTTTCCCCATTACGAATTCCCTACCACCCAGAGACATTTTATGAAGCTGTCACTGATACCTTGACTGAATGAAATTCAGATCATCCTGCAGAGCACCCTGTTCTACAGTAATTGCATGACACAAAATGTTCCTAATTAAAGTTTAATCTTTTGGGCCATTACTAATTTGGGATTATTGAATTGCATTAATTTTATTTCATTTTTTAATTTAAAAGAATATTTCAGTGACAAAAATAGTTGTTACTCTGACTGGAAAAATTGCATTCTGTGAGTTTGATAAAACAAAAGTATTGCAGTTTAGTATTGTTGCATGTACATTATCATTATTTAATATCTGGTCTCAAATTCTGGCAAAAGCACTCAAACACACAATGTGGAAATTGTTTTCAAGAAGGCATGCTCATATGAAATTTTAATTATTTTTCACAAAAAGAGATACAATTTTAATGAACTATGGTAAGAGGAGGGGAGTACAAAACCCAACACCAAACACTGGACCACATCTTTTATAGATTATGGAAATGATTATTCAGCATCAACAAATTTGGAATAATGTGTATGCTCTTAATTTCTTTCTTAACCATATGTCATTGTCTTATCCATCATCAATTCTGAATACATTTGGTGTTCTATTGTTATTAATGTCTTAAAATTTTGCTAAAGTTATCATTCATGAATGTGAAAACAAAAATCAAGCAAAAATTAACCTATCAGAATTATGTCCATTGTAATAGTGTTGCTGTCATTTAGTTTATCACTAAAAACAGCTTGAGATGCAATGGGCAAATAATTACCTATGCTTGCTGTAACCTTATGGAAGTTCTTCATAGAGACACACAATATGGTTTCTCCACAGTATATTTTTAATGAGGGTATAATTTTTGAACCATTACCATTTGAAAAGGATTTTCCACATGGCTGGACCAAAGAAAATAAATCTGTTCAAAGCAATATTCTTCTTATTGAAACCTTACAAGGTCCCATGACTGAGGTTTATCATGGCTGTTCCCATGTAATACAGCTTAATGTTTACATTCAATTGCTACATCTAATACAGAGTACAGGGGGTGTGAGATGCATAAATATGTCTTCCTCTGTGGTACACTGGTTGCACCTATTGTAGCCTATTTTAGACACAAAGTACTCCCCAACTAACATTTACCAAAAACATTAAGTAAGCCAAATTTATATATCTTCAGCAGCAGAGATTTGGAGTAAAAAAACAGTGCAGTGAAATTTATTTTTTAGACTGCCTTGCTCTGAATGTACTTACTTATGATCCTGCAATGTTGGATTTAATTAAAGCTTATGCATAATTCTGTGAGGTTTTTAAAACACAAAAGTGATAACTAAATTGTTTTGAAACCAACTCTCCAAGGGTGCCAGTAACATGGCTCCAATCCCTTTACTGAGTGCTAAGGATGCACTCCTAAGAATTTGCTGGCTCCCACATCAGGAAAAAAATAAAAGATGTTGGAAGCCAAGAGAGTGCATCATGCCAAGATCTTTCACACCTGGGTGAGCTCTACATCTTTTCTTTATTGGTGGGTGTGTTTGGTCGAATCAAGGGCATGGAATCAATTAGCCTGTGCAACTCTCATGACCAGGGTTTTGTTTCTGATAGCCAATCCATAGTTTGGTGACTGACAGGGATGCAATTATTTCACTCTACATTTGTTTATTTCTACTCTAAGCTCTTATTACTTTTGCTTAGCTCTCGCCAAAAACTGTTCCTCTGTCTCACAAAGAAAATAGTTGACCTTCAGTTTTGGGAGAAATTTTGGTATGGCAACAAAGAAAATAGTTTGGTGTGACAAAATAGAAATAATGAAACTGACAAGTGAAATGAGAAAAACATTTAATTCTTGACAATAGACTTTCTGCCATTTTATACTTTTCAAATAAAAACATTTTCCTGCTGATGTCCGCTCATCATTTTACTGGTATGAAATTGTCTCCCTTGGCTCAATGTTTCCTATGGACTTGGTTACATGTTAAAACACTCTGATTGCCAAAGCTTGTACAATTAAGAGGTGTTTCTTCTTTCTTATCCCCTCTCTCCCCTGATTCCTCTGCTTTAACTGGTAGGTTGCTCACTACAGGGATACTAAGCCATCCAGTTTAATTAATGGACATTGACTCCTATATTAATAGATTTATTTTTAACTTCCCTCTCTTGCAATCATACAACAGAGGCTTCCACCACAAACACAGTTTCACACAAGTTTCTTCATGGCAACTAGACAATTATTATTAGAACTGTAAAATGAATGACTAAACATGTTGTTTTTGTAATATCTCTGACATTCGAGAAATGGTTAACACGTTTTCGTGTGGAACGCAACGTTTTATTTCTGTTGTTATCATCTCTGACATTGTTCATTTATTATGGAGCATGATGTAGTATTTATATTAAGAATCTTACACCTCTTCCAGAGAAACTGGACTTCTCCCTTGAACATTTTAGTTTAGTGTACATATTTAGAGCCATTTAACAATTAAGTGTGACTTCAAGGAGTAGTACACCAAAGTAAATAGAGATAAATTTTTGACTAATGCATTCTGAATGTACTAAGTGATTTGAGTACCCAATATATATTAATGTTTTGAGAAATTGAGAACAGTCATTTTACTACCTTTCTAAGTTCATATGTATTGTAGTGGGTTTAGTAATGTTAGCCATTAGCTGATGTTATCAATCAGGAAGCTCTCAGTATTTTTTAAAGTATAGTCTAGTGAAATTCACTTCATCCGGTGACATGAGCAGTGTATTGCTTTCCAGACAAAATTCAAAACATTATCAAAGAAATCTAACTGAAATGTAAAGACATTATGGAATTTTAATTTGGCAACCTTTTGCATTCTTAATTCATCATCATAAGTTGTTAATCCAAATGTTGGTTTATATCAACTTTCCAACCTATCCCATCTCCTAATACCCCCCTCTCTCCTAATAATCCTTCATGCCTTCATAGGTCCTAATTCTAACGTGCTCTCATATCTTTTTCACATATGCCATTCTTGCCATATATCTAGGGTTTATCCTTCCTACGATCCTTTCTGTTACAGTCTTAAACTGTCATGCTTTAATGATAGATTCTTCATTATTAAATAATTGAAAATTTTTGACCCATTGTATTCATGGGACTTCTTTATGGTTATCCATGTACTTCTGGTTCACTCCTAGAGCATTATAATTTTAGAATTATATTTTGGCTTATTGACCAGTGACCAATGTAGACCAGTGGTTAGAGCACTTGGCTATTGAATGGGGGACCTGGGTTGATGTCTTGGTGATGTAACGGTATACCTCTAGTTACAGTTTTGAAATGCAATGAAAAACTTTGTATTTCTGCATAAAAGGTTTATTGCACCTGCACGATAAACCTTGTGCAATAGACCTTTAATGTGGAATTACAAAGTTTCTCATTTCATTTCGTGATGGAAAAATTCCACCAAGTTACACCTGAAACCATTGATACGGTTTCAGGCGTAACTTTGTGGAAGTCCAACAAGTCCGAGGTTAATAAATTATTATGTGGAAACTGTGAAGTTAATTCAATTACTCCTGAAACCATTGAGTTTAGAGCTTTGAGATTTTCTGGGTACCATATCTTCCTGGGATCCCCCTCTCCCCTACCCTGATATCTAAATTTTCATGTCCCTTTGGTCTAAGTATGTACTATGTCAGAACTCTTCACCTCTCAAACCAACCTTAAGAGTTGAATACTGTTGTTTTTGATATGAAAATAATTAAGATATATTAAGTATAGAGTCTGATGCATAGTGTAGTATAATATCATATACTAATCTAGTATAACCGAGATAACAAGTTTTGAATTGGCCATTATGTCATGTGATAGAAATAATGACTTTGAAGTTTTTTATATTTTTTAAGTAAAGACTTTGTATCTACCTTGAGCTGTAGTTCCTTCCTTCCTTCCTTTAAAATTCCTTTAAAATAATTTTATTGTAGTAATTTTTTTCATGGCATTATTCATTGTAACAAACTCTTGAGGTTCCAGGGTTAATTTTGTGAAATTTTTCCAAACTGGAGAATAAAGCTTATGCGATTTTCACTCACAATTGTTTGTAAGTGAAAATCGCATAAGCTTTATGTTCCAGTGTTATTCATTGTGTTATTTCAGCATTGAGCCGACCG
>WURS02068747.1:0-10486 GCA_011762765.2 Rhinocypha anisoptera | reverse complement strand
GAATAACTGCCAAAGGGAAGATGAGCGAGATAGAATTATATCCGAGGTTTGCAGGGCAGCAGACGTGACGTTCCCACCCCTTCCCCTCGCCATTGTCATTCCCCTCCTGATACGTATATCGGAAGGGGCAAGCAGGGAGAATGTGGTCGTTGGGGTATGGGGTGTGGGTGAGAGGAGGAAAGGGAGAGGTGGGGTCGTGTAACCTCCGCGCATGCGCGATATCCCGACCTTAAGAAAGAAAAGTACCGCGTGTTTTCACTCGCTTCCTCCCAGCGTGGTGCTGCACTATGTGGGTCAGCGACGTGTTGAGATAGCCGGTGGTATTGTTATTAATACTATTTATTATTAAACAGATACCTACTTCTCCGTTCCAACTAGGTACGTACTGATGCCACCGACCAGCTCAAGCAGGGAAAGGGACTATAGGCGCTTTGATCAAGAGGAGATGACAGATTACTATCGCAGATGGCAATCCGTGGAAAAGATGGCTCTGTTTGTGTGTTTGGAGCGTGACAACAAGATCCGAATTGGAAGATGACAGCCTCTGGTTTCATTTGTTTTAGCCATTGTTTGTCTTCCCAACAAGGCGAATTGGCTGCGGTCCGCGATCCAATTGTTGCGTTATATCACTCATCGTCCCAAGAATCCATGAAGATTATCGCCTGATACGTTTGGCTGAACCTCACGCTGAAGCATTTTTGACAATCGATCAGCAATTAGGAAATACTTAATTCAAATGACCCAAGACCAACCAGAAGGTTGGTGTACCCGGCCCTCTATGTGCAATACGTAAGAGAAAGGAACCACGGGGAAAGCAGAAACGGTAGGAAATTCAATATTTGTCTATGAGGTAGAGGAAACAGCTAGAAATTAGACATGACCACGAACTAGGATGGTGAAAACCTTTTTCTGCGTAACTTATTCTTTCCATCTATCAGGGGGAGCGAGCGACAAAGATCTTAAGACGATGCTCATGACAACTATCAGACCTGCAGACGAAAAGATTCCGTATAATGAACCCGCGATAATTGTACAGAGCGATGGCGCAGAACACTACACGTGATTAAAAAGTTTCATCTCTACAATAGATACACTTTTTGGCCCACCGTCATATTTTTTTAAATTTGGAATTAAAAAAAATTTTTTTGAAGGAATATTTTGTCACGGGTTTTGATTAAAAACGAGGAGTTTTCTTTTGGGCAGCCCATTGGATAACAACCAATAAACAGCACCCATGTCCTAGGTGAAACTCGAACCCGAGACCCCTGGGCTAGCCCGGCCGGCCCTTCGCTCATATCCGTGTGTGTATGGGGTAGGGAATGGGGTGGAAAGGGAGCCTCCTCTTCCCCTCGGAAGAGGAGAATGGGGAACAGAGGCAATGGGATTTCGGCGCTCGCCAATGACTCTCTCGCACGCACACAAGGGACACGCCCACTCCCCCCCCCCTCGCTAAAACGGAGCTCATGGGAAAGTCACATGAGTTTTTCCGGAGACTCCGAGTGTCTCCAGAATCGTCACCTGTTGCTGGAGACTTGGCCGATCTTCGAGTGCTTCTCGATTCGCCTCCGTCTCGCGAATGCCAGCAGGGGCCTTGTGTATGCGTGCGTGCGTGAAATGGCAATTTGCCAGGCGGTGGATAAGATCGTGGCGGTCACTTTAAATCATAGTGAACGTCATTTCTCTTGTTTATTTTTGGGCTTCGCTGTTTTCAATCCAGTGATCATCTCAAAGATAATCCCACCCCGCCCCTCTCTCTTTATTCCACCGGTGTTTCTGAATAAGACCACTTCCATATACTAATTCTCATTAATCCATCCAATTTACTAAACCTTTAGTTCTCCACGGTTATTAGGCTCTCTTCCAGTACAGTGTTTACCACACTGTTATGCCTCAATATACTTATGTCCTATTATAGTTTCCCTTATCTTATTCTTTTAAGGATAGTCCACAAGATTCTCTTTTCACCAGCTCTTCAGATATCGTCTTCATTGGTTACATCTTCTATCCATCTAATTTATTAATTCTGTGGAAAGTTAAATGAAAATTATTTTATGCTGTATTTAAGTTGAGTGATAAAACTCACATTAATTGAAATTACAATCAACGCAGTAAACCTTTTACATATGTCCATACCAAATACCTCCCTAAGCCTAGATTGGCACCTACGAGACTATCCTCTTTCCTCAATGCCTAGGTTTCCGCGCCTATGCTCTAGATTATAGCTTTCGTATATTTTATCTTTTCGTTCTGACTTAATTGGCCTCTAGACAATGAATACCATACTTCCTTTAAATGTTTCTACGCCATTCAACTTATTTATTTATTAATCCACCGACCCTATAAAAAGCAATTAAGGTCGGTTTGAATTGAATGTAAGAGTATAAAGTAAGAACTTATGAAAATAAAGAGTGCAGCATATGCATGGGAACGGGACCGTTCATAAAACTCCTTAAAGTAAGTTAAGAACTTAACGCGAAGAGCAGTGTGTATCAAGTCTGGTCAGCACTTATATTAGGCTCTTCAGACCGAGAGGAAAGGTATACAAGGATTGGAATTGGAGGGAAAGAAGGGAGGTGGTCGGAGGAGCATCCAAAATATCCTCAACCGAAAGAATAAAAGTTAAGGGAGAGAGTGAACTCTTAATGCAACCAATCAAGAGTCATCGTGATTTTCACAACAGCATCAATAGTGAGAAGAAAGTAAAGTACAAAAATAAACAAATCTTGATACTCAAGATGAAATCTATGCTTATTGGCTAGGTGAGAGACAGACGGACCACGATTATATGATGGGCGAAGCAAAGAATTCAAGAACCAGAAAAATAAATTCGATTCTTGGACTGAATTCGAGTCCATCCTTGGAGTCATTAGAACAAGGCTAAAGTAGAAACGAGTTCCTATTAGTCCCCTTAGAAAAAGAGAGAGAGGGTCTCCCATTGGTTGAGCGAAGTAGACATAGGTCAGTGTGAACTATAAGAGATTCAGGACTTCACTTGTGAACCGGCACTTAGTTACAACAATATAAGCTCTCTATTTCATTTATATCTAGAGAGAGAATGTTCATTCACTTATTCGAACTGAATTGAACAGCGAAACCATCACCTCATTTTCATGGGCGCTTGTGAACGAGGTTTCTCCCGCAATAGCCACAAGAGATATCACACGTAAATATAGGATCCAGGCATCAAAAGATTCAGTCGAGTCGAACAATGATGGGCTGTTTGCACTGGTGTCAAATCATCGATAAACACTTCGAAGGGGGTCAGATTGTTGAACCTCCGGGAACTTAAATCCTTATACAAAACTAACCTCTTTCTTCGAATAGTAAGGAAGGAGCCGCCAGATGGCAATCTTCCCAGACTCTCGAAAACCATCGTCACCCACTGAGTTTTAAAAACATCGCGAACTTTTCGAGCTGGGCTTTTATTTGGTTATCATGTAATGATAAGTTTATTCCATAGGATGTTTGCTGCTCTCTTCTGCTCACTTCGTTCGTAAGACTCGCTCTCGAAAAACTGGGCACTTAATTTGTTTATGCCTGAATGACATTTCAAGAAAAAGAGATAAAATACATATTTTTGTTTATGCCATACAACGCGGCATTAACCAAGCTAAAATTTTGTATCAATATACTAGTTGAGATTGATTGGACCGTTCACTTGTAAGTGAAGTTTAAAGTCTAGTAACCATAATTTTTACTCAGATACACCGCGTAGTAGAAGTACACCGCGACCTAGAAAGGGCGATGTAGATTGGAAGATGATGTTTTAGCTGTGAGTTGTAGAACCCTTTGAAATAATTAGATGTGGAGAAAAGTGAAAAGAGTGTATGCAAATAAATTCAAGAAGAGTATTATAAATTACAGTAGGAGAGAATAGTTTGTTATCGGGCGAAAAATGAAGAAGATAGGGAGACTTGATGTTATTCTGACACAGGACTGTGATGGAAGAGAGAATGTCGGTATGGAATATGCGAGCTTGGAAGCAAGAGGAAGATGTGAGAACAGGTGTTTTAAAAGGAATGGATGGACGTAGAATATCGCCCTTTAGCTTTTCAGAAGAGCTCTACACATCAAGCGAACCTGTGTCAGTTTACTGGTCACCAACCCTTTATACGTACATTGACATAAATAAAAAATTTAGTTTAGCATGGATGTAATACATTTCTACGCGTGCGTGGCGTACTTTCCGCTGGAAGTTATTCCTCGGCGGCCCTAGTATGTCAAGCATGTGGTGCAGGGAGAGATCCCTCGTAAACCTTGGGTGCGTGCTGCCTGCAAATTGCAGGGGCCACTGCTCTGTTAGGGTAAGCGAGGGATTACTTGTCATTTTCATTCTTCTCCATCTTTCTTCAATTTTAATTTTTTTCATTGTTCACCTCTTCTCGTCTTTTTTTAAGACTCGTTCTGACGTTTAAATAAACCTCTGCATCCGTCGTGCCGTCACTTCCTCCCCTCCATCACTTCCTCCACAAGGCCTCAATTTAATTCCTAACCCCGACTCGATGAATGTGTTAATCCTGTCTCCATGTTTCATCAAAGTTTAGCATGCCATTACCACCTCGTAGTGTTCCTCGTAATTACCTACTTATTATTCTCCCTTCTTTCAGCACTTTCCCGTACGGCTCTCCCAATTTTCCTTCGATTCGTGCTTAACATCTCATCGTCGCGTCGGTCGAAACCGTATTACTAAAAATGTATTACCCACGACATAATGGGAAATACATTTTTAGAAAAAGATGTGGTGCTTTCCCAGTGAAGAAATTGAATAAAGTCTTCTTGGGAAAGGGTCTCTATTTCTGCAGACGTTTCGAGACGACTGCAGAAACGGCTCCTTCCTTGAAAGGTCTGCAGAAATCTTATCCGGTGTGGGATCCCGAGAAGACTTCATCCAATACAATTTAAATACGGAAATATTAATCTGAATCTGACGTGACAATTTTGTCTCGTCCCTAATTCTTCATCATACATCAACCTGGATTCCTACAATTGATCGACCCGAACCCTTGCGGACGACAATGTTCGTGGTCTTCATGAGAATGGGGGAGGGGGAGATTGAGACGCAGATTAGAGAAAACAAAAAAGATTCAACGTGCTCTTTCTATACCATTTCCTCCTCCTCCACCCAAATTCCCATCAGCATGCCAGGCCATCCAATATGTGATAACTTGTATTCCCGTTGAAATGTAACCTCCACCCAACTCATACAGCCAGGTTGATTGTAGTAAATAGTGGGTTGAGGTGATATGATTTTTAGGGTTACTGGTGAATTTCTGTCCCTCTTCTTTTATATTCTGCCGTTTCCCAAGTCCTTTCAAAAACTTCAAACCCTAGCCGACAGCCCTCCATTTAACCCTGGACCGACTCAAGATTCCTCAATGATAAAGATAGCTCCTAACTTCTATAAATGGCGAGAATATTCACATTTTTACGTGACTTGGTCATGACGATATATTATGTACGACATTTAGATGTTCGTCCCTCCTCCCTTCCCTCTTCCCCTGCTTACTCCTTCCCGCCATTTTGGGAGATATACGTGAAATTAAATTCCTTTCTCCTCCTCAGCTGTCAAACTTTCACATCGAAGGGACGACTAGCGCTAAGACGACGGAGAGAGAGAGAGGGAGGGAGAGAATAGGGGGGTGAGGAGGGTAGATGGTGGGAGGGGCAGAGAGGCCTGTCGTTCAAGGTCATCTCCCGGTAAGGATCTCCGCGCGACTTCGGACGTGAGTGTGTGCGTGCCGAACTCGCAGTTTACCGCTATAAAAATCCAGACAGAGTCAGAAGAATAGAGGGAGAGGCTGTATAATGTAGCGGCGATTCGCTTGGTAGGCCCTTGTGGCATTAAGGTTTACTCAGTCACGAAAAACTTCCATCATCCAGCTTTTAACTTTAAAAATATATTTTTCTTTCTTCATCTTCCTCTGTATTTATTTTTCTTCGTGTTATCCTTCCTGCACTCTCTGGCTGAAGATGGGATAACAACTCCGGTTCTCTGGTGACGTGCAATGCTGCTCTTGGTGGTGGTAAAGAAAGGAGTTCTTGATGGAGTCTTTATTGCTGGATGCATAAGTGAGGTCATTTGGCGGTCAACTCCTACTACGATGATACCTTTGTCGGAGGACTTTTAGGGAGATGTAGTTGGGGACAATGATGACGATGACATGCAGCGCCATGACTTTCGAGGCGAAAGAGAAGAAGAAAAAAGAAGGCATGAAAGCGCATGACGTCGCATCGTACAAATAGACCGGGTTCCAGCGATAACAATCAACACGTGATCACCGATATTTCCTTCTTTGTGCATTGTTTGCCTGTCCCTCGATATGGAACAACAGTGATCCCTCATCGAGTCGTTGCCCATGTGACCATTGAAAACCCACCACCGCAAGAATGGACGGTTATACTTGACAACAACAATCACAACCCATCAATAATGAGGACCTTCATGTATCACACGTTCGCACATTATACACTTAGCTCCACCAACAACAATAAATACTCGACCTCCCACAATTCATTAATTTTAATGCTTATGTATTCTCCTTGTTACGGGATGACAGTAACTTTTTAAAGTAGAATTTATTACTTCGGTGACAAATGAAAACCCATCAATCCAGGAATCGATGGCTTTTACTTTCGGAGAAAGCCAAAGGCCGAGCGATAAAAAAGTTTGGATTCATCAGAAGAATACTTGGAAAATGCGAAGAAAAAATGAAAGAGTAGTGTTATTTTTCACTCGTGAGGCCTCGCTTTTAATGTGCGTCTAGTGTACAGTATGGGTCCCACAAGCGACGTAGGAATGATCCACGAGTTGGATACAGTGCGGAGCAGAGAGGCAAGATTTGTAAAAAGGCAGACAAGGCCAATATTCAAGCGTCACAAGATTCCTGGATGAACTTCGATGGGTATCGTTGACGGACCATTAGTAAAAAAAGTGGATTCAACTTGTTGGACAAATTTCAAACAAACTTATTTTCCGGTGAGGTGGAGGATTCATAATTATAATTTTCATGTAATTAGGGCGTAAATGAAATATTTATCCCACGGGAGATATTTTAGAAATGTCTTTCTTTCCGCGAACCATTAGATGCAGCAACGGCGATCAGTGACTGAAAATTCGGTTGCAATTAGGAGGTAGGAATCCCGAAAGAGAGGCTAGTATTCATTCAGGTATTATCTTCGAAATGGTTGATAAATTGGATTAGGCAGTGAAGATGAAGTTACCCTGTGTACTTCGAGAGATGATAATGAATTGCAGTGGCGAATACGTTAAATTGAACAATAGAACAAAATAATCGACGTTTACCGAAAGGAATACATTTAAAAGGAAAGAAATTTTGAGATACTGATGGTTTAGAGAATGCCTTTTGCGGGTGGAATGACACAACCTGACGGTGTCCTGTAGGGTATCATGTAACGTACTTCAGCCGTCGCGTCGCTACGAAAAACAAGACTCGCGAATGATACTGCCTTTAAGGAAAGTCGATCTAGGTGATTCTGGTGGATTCATAATGGCCTCTTGAGAACGTTCTATTTGATAGTTTAATATTTTTTGCTGATATTTAGATATGACCTTCGTAGTGTGAGAGTGTCCGCCTATCGCTCCAAACAGAGAGAGAAAGAGAGGGGGAGGAGGGTTATATGATATATCCTTTAGAGTTGGTTGAAGGATAATTTGAATGCCTTCTTATCAAGATTATGAGGTGTGGTTTGAAAACCTGACCGTAGTAGCTTTACATGCCACATGCAAGATTCTCACTTAAAAATTCAACAAATTGGGCGCATGCAATTTTGTGCGAATGCGATGCGGTAAACGTACAACTTCGGTCACGCTTAAATGAGGATTTTCCCTTGTCGAAGAAAAATACATATATCCACTCTGTACGAGAATCACCGATAAGATATTCATACTCACATCTCTGGTTTACACAGACAGCGTCGAATCAAGTTTTAACTTACGGGTATGTTGCTTTACGTTGTCTTGTTACGAAGTATTATGTCATCATAAGGTTCTAATTTTTAAGTAAGCTATCGTCCAATACGTCATTTTCATTTTAATGTTGATTCCCTCGATTTTGAAAATTCTCTCGCTGATTCAACGATGTCAGACCGACTTTTAATGGATTCAGCAGTTTTAAAATGCAACAAACAACTACTTGGATTTGCACTTTCACGGAGGCAAACAAACAATATTGTAAATATAAATTTCAAAGATAGAATGACTTGCATATGCAAATTATTGGCGACAATGAACAAACTCTGTAAACCAAAACATTACTAAAGACATTATAGCACTTGTTGACTTTAGAGAACTATTCAATAAGAAGCATTCAGACAAAATTAGACGCTTAAAAGGAGATAAACCTCCAGCTATTGTTACCTTTGAAATGGGAAGTAACTGAAAGCAATGATTTTTTGCCTCCCTTCGACTATGCCGATGACTAAAGTAGATAATGAATCTTTTATTAACGAGTTCATCTCATGGTCACCACATGCTCCTCGTTCCATCGACGCTTCACTTTCATCATGGTTCCTGCATACTAGGTCACTGTATTAGTGGGCCATAAGGATACATAGCTTTGTTTCTCATTTCCAAAAATTAAGCATGCTAAAATATTTATTTATTCCGAATTTCATGCGATCGCTATTTTTGGAAAGTTAAACATTCGAAAATAGGTTTCTTATCTTGGGTTATGGCTCCCATACCAGCAGGCAATAATATATCTGACGCCAGAATCTATAATGCGCCGCAGATAATTTTTATCCGTGAGAGTTCCGATTGTCGTAATCTTCACTCTTTGCTGTTGTCCCAGAAGTCGATAAATGCTGTTCACTTCGAAGGTTGTGCGGGCAACATTGAGGCTTTCTCAAATGTTTCCCTTCCTCTTTCATCCTTTCTCTATCATCATGGAAGTGCATTCTTGATTCTTCTTTCGCAAAGCGATGGTAATGGCTTCTTTATTGGCGAAGTCATTGCTCCTGAAACTCGACTCGTTGATCGTTTTCCTTTCGATTGATTTCAATTTCGTATTTTTTCTCCAGTCATGGATTTCTCATGGGATGTGTTCCCTCTGTTTCTATTGGATAACGATATCCTCCCTCACCAGGGAATGTGGAAATGATTAGTGTCTTTCTGAACCGTACATGTGTTTAATTTTCCTTTCATTCCTCCTCAGGATACTCCTACCTCCACTCCTTAACATGCATACATTTTTTCTTTTTAGAATGGGTGAGTTTCCATTCCATTATTTGTGTCATCATTATTCATTAGTCAGTCATAAGTCATGCCATCAATTATTTGTCACATGTATCCGCCATTTGACGGTTATAGACATGTGTGTGTATAAGTGTGTGTGTGTGTGTTCATGCTTGCTGCTCGCCTGAGTTTTCCTGAAGTTCTGAGTCTGAGTTTGCATATATATATATATAGTCGTCTGAGTTTATATATATATATATATGTGTAAGGGATGCGTGTGTATATATACATATGTATATATACAACATTCCTTCATATTCATATATACCCATCAAGCCACCGAAGGGCGTGTGGCATGGGGTAAGTCAACAACAGGCATACATTGCTACATGCACATATGCATCAATCATTTAGTACAAATTTCACAAAAATATTTAAAGGCCCATCCAGAATCGTCTTATATTCAAGGGAAATTTTAAGAAGCATTCAAGGAAACTACGAAAAATATTACCTATACTAATTTCCATCTTCGCGCTTGCGATCGTATCTAATACGTTGTTTTATCCAGAACCAGAAGAAAATCACATTTTAAATCTTTCCATTCTGAAATCTATCTCTCTGATTTTATATCTGTTCTCTGATCTACTCGGGACTTTTAAAATGTGTTTAAAGTGCCATGCGTAATTTCATAATTTCGTGCGAAAATTTCCAGGCTATTTTACTGAGAAATGCAGACTTTAAGAAAAATGTCTGAAAACATTATTCATAATAATTTGCTGAAAGTTTCATAAGTTAAAGTAAACACATATGTACATATGTATATACATTTATTTTGTAATCAGTGTTTTTCGAAGCAATTAGGAAAAAGTAATCATTCTAATAAAATTATTCTATTAAAAATTATTTTAGGAAAAATGTATTTCTTCAAGTTGACTTTTGAAGTATTACATATAATAAATTATAAAACCGTAGATTATTATTTGAAGAAACCCACATCTGTGTGTAGAAAAAGAAAGAATTATGTCTTATATTACATGTACTTTCAACAATTATTAACAAAATAGAGCGTAAAAGACCGTAATAAAAGGACCGTTTATAATGAACGTTAAAATTAGAGAATTTACGTAGCAGTATATTAATATGCTTATAAAATTGAATTTTAGACCAATGTAAGAAAAGTTATATCTTTGTGTGATATAAGGTACAAACCAGAAGAATAAAACATGAAACACTATATATTACATTATAAGTTATATTTATAGTCATACAAAGAAAGTCGCTGAGAGCGACTTT
>WURS02068737.1:0-10487 GCA_011762765.2 Rhinocypha anisoptera | reverse complement strand
GTATTTTCTTTAAGCAAGATAACGCCAAGCGTAATCGAGAAAAATTATATCTGGAACACTAAAAGTAAGACTTACTTACTTTACCGCTACCTCAATGAAAGTAAACACGGTTGAAGTATTTTTAGTGAGCAGTTAGATATCACTGCACTATAAAAAAACTTAAAGGAAGAGATATGGTTCGCCGTTAAATAGAATCATCAGGTGATGAATTTTTACGGCGAAACCTGGTCGTGAGAAAATAAATCTTGCATATGGAATTGCAGTGTGTTCGTTTTTAAATCCTTAAAGGAAAAGGGAGAAACAGGAAACAAAAGAGAGTGGTCTTGAAAGTTGAAAACCGGGTTATCTTGGGGATCAGGCAAACCAGAAACTGATCCAGGTATCCATTTCGGTCAATTAATAACGCCATCGCGCTGGCATTCCGACGTTGCCTCGCATCAGATCCCATCCTTTCGACCTTCCCGCTCCACGTGGGGGAGAGGGAGGGGGGAGAGGGGCAGAGGTCAAGGGAGAGATAGCTGCCCATCCCTCACTTACCCTCCAGTGGGGGTGTAAGGGAAAGGTTATGTTTTACTGCATACATTATGAATCCTAAATTAGTTATATCTATCACTTCGCGAACCGTTCTTTTTGGTTATTATATGAGCCAACATATAAGCTCTCCCTCCATTAAGTTCTCCTATGTCCTAACGTCTGTCCTATCATTTTCATTATTATTGTTAATTATACCGTCCTTATCATTTCTCTCTCGATGGCTGTTTGAGTCTATTCTCAGAAATTAGTGAATCGCACCCCGTTGGAAACTTCCCCGGGAAATCTCTTCAAAAATTTCCCTGAAAGAGGTTTAAAGTTTCCCTAGAATTTCAAACCCTATTTTCCTCAGAACTACACTTTTGTGGAATAATTTCCATGGAATTAATTTTTCCCTTGGCAAATTCTTCACTGCATTAACAAAAGGTGAAACGACAATCCTAAAAAAACTTAGGAATACGTATAAATGGAAATTATATGAACAAAATTATTCCACTCGTTTAAAAGGAGTACTTATACAGCAGTGAATGAGTAAAAGTAATTCTAAATTTCGTGATTAATTACTAATATTATAATATTTACGTGTTTAGTTTTTTCCTACGGCAGATATAAACATTTCATTTTCACTTATATATGATTTTCTTAACCTGCTGCAGAAGAAATTCGTTACATAATTTAAAATTTCATCACCCAATGAACAGTCAACTGAACAGGAGTGCCACCAAAGAGTCTTGTTTACACTGTTCACCATGGTTACCACATTATTCACTTGTAGAGTAATTGTAAGATTCGTTATTTCCCATTTATGTTTCGCGAATCATCCGTTATTTTATCCCTCACTAGTGTGTAAGAGTGTTTTTTGGCTGTGTAGAATTTTGTAATAAATGCCAATTCTTAACTTTCTGTAAATAGCGTGTCGCCTACCCTACCTCAATGCTGGTGGATACACGATGCTACTTCACCATTCGCTGCCTTCATCCTAGTTGCTACCCTGCCTTTCCCTTCTCCCTCTCCCTCTTGCCCCTCCTTCTTTTTCCTTGGTTCCCTGTTACTTTGTCTGAAAAAAACCAATTTTGTCATGTACTTGACGTTGGATAAGTGAGCCGAAACGCGGAGTGCATAAATATATATTATTGTGGAAAAGTGGAATTTTTTTATTTCTTTTCAATATGTGTTCCTTCCACCACATCAAGCCTGAATCAGTAATTCTTATCCAATATAAAAGATCACCATGTAGATTTTTTCATAAATTTTTATTCAACATCGCCTCGCGATGGGACATTTGTCAAGGCTAACAAAATTCTATAATAGCGAGGCATGGTCTGACATGAAGGAAAGGCGTAATTCGTCAAATAGTTACTTTACTGTCCATGGTTGTCCGAAACACAAGCCATTTATTCGTCTTCAAGCAAGACTTTGGGATATTGAAGATACTGGACAAAAAATTTTCATTTTGGTTTATTTTAGTTGCATTATACCTTAAATGTATAACTCCTAAAAACAATGTTGTTAACTAATAACCCTTCATAAAATATCCCTTGGGGATACTATTAGGGTTATTTATCTTTTTTCATACTTAGATAAATAACGATCAATGATAACATGAACTGAGTAATAAACTGATAAGGAAATGCTTGCTCATTAATACAATAAAGAAGAGTTTGACAGCGGTGTACACTTCGAATTCCGACGATTACCCGATAAAGGGAAAGAGTTGTTTTACAATTTTTACAACAAATTTAACGAACATAGGAATTAACGGGATAATAAGTAAAGAATTGCTCAATATATTGCTAAAGTTTTATGCCAAAAGGTATTTATATTTAAGTTTTACCAAGCAGAATTTAGTTGATACTTTTAACGTATAAAATATTATCAAATATTAACATTGTCAGAAGTACAGCGGCAGCAAAAGATAATTTTAAGGTTATTATTATTGGCAAAGAATTATCTTATATTAGAAGACGTTATCTTTGCCCCATGACATTAGAGAAAACAGAGATCAAAGAATTTATTGATAAAATAAATAAAAAAATTATTACGATATAGTTAGAAATCATGTAATGCCACAACAAATAAACTTTGTTAGAGGAACATATTTTCGCCTCTGGCAAAGAGAACCAGTCAGTCAAAAACACCATACATAATATACTTGCGAGATTCAGAAAAGTAACGCATCAAAATTAAAACTTACGTCAAGAGAGTTTTGAAAAAATGCAAATGGCACAAATTAATCAAATGCCACTATGACTCAAGACACTACCCAAGAGAAATTTACTTGGGGGGAAAGAGATGAACTATGGGAGAACAGAATTTTAAAGGAATCGAATTTTATACAAGCCAACGGAATTATAAGTAGCTTAACATAAGTATGTTTGGCGCAACAAAAATTCTTGGATGAAAATCTTCAACTTCTACGTTTTACCCCGCAAACTACCGAAGTAGGCGTGTGGCACATCACCAGAATTGCACAAATATTAGATGTCATCCACTCCGAAGGAAAATATTTCCATGGAAAACATAAATCAAATGATGCGGAACAAAGACAAACTACACATAATCAAAACGCCCGACAAAAATAACTAAAACATATACAGCATGCATTACTAAATAATAAACAACGGAGAACTCTGGGATGTCGTTGAACTGCATCCTTACGCAAAAAACTGCATTAATCTAATAATGGACGAATTTTAGTTAAAATACGACACAATTGTAAGCTGCCTTGAAATTTTGGAATTCAATACGAAGTTATCCTTCGGATAATTATAAGAAAGGCACCTAAAGTATGTTCCCCCATTTGAAATCAAAGGCGTATTTTAATGACAATGCAGTACGACAATGGAAAAGGAACGTAGCAACCGTTTGATTGGATACGCTTATGTCATTACTGATGAGACTGCCGAAAGGAGAATACTCAACATTTGCAGTGGACTGATATTAAGCTATATGAGTGCCATTTTCTGTAAGTAGAATCATTTGCAATTTTTAATTGTATTATCTCAACACACAGAATATGTTTATGAAATTACTTCAATCTGTTAATCCATAATATTGGAACGAACGTTATAATCGCACATTAGGGATATAATTTGCCTATATCTGCTTGAATCACTCTCTAATAGCCATTAAATGCATTTAAGATTAAGTAATTCCATGCTTGGGCAATTGTCACACCCGAGATATAATTTATTTGATATATTAAACTCGTTAGAACATATAACACCAATAAATAAAATTCTATTTTATTCGTGATCCTGTTCACACTTATTTCAATTCCTCAAGCCGCTACTAAATCGTTTCACATACAAAATGTCAACGTAATCCCCTTGCTTATAATAAATTATACGTTGCCTCATATTGGTAGGTGGCGGATTTAACATCTTAACTTGGTAAAGCGGATTCACAGAAAGAGGGAGATAAATAGTGTTCTCATGGAATCAATCTGGACCCTCGTTTCGGGTTGCCTAAGACCAAAGGATGAAGAAGAGCGATTGGAAGGGCCTACTGAGTGTGGAAAGGAAAGGTTGAAGGTGGTGGAAGCGTTGGAGGGCGGAGGAGACCAAGACGGGGGAGGGGAGAAAGATCAGATGGAGGAAGATGACCGCCTCATCGGCTTCAAGATCTTTTGGGAAGCCATAGAGATGTCTCCTGATCTCCAATTCTTCCAACTTGGCCATGGTATAACCTTTTTCCGTTAAGGCCGTTACACACGACGCCATCTCTTGGGTCGGAAATGGTACAAGAAATTTCCCGCCATATTTTGCGTCGTGTGTCATAGCGAATTACATGCCATCTGGAGGTGGCACTAGTAGTTGCCTGCCAGTTGCACATGATATAACGTGTTCTATTTCCGCCATTTTTACTGTACCAGTTGTGAGAGCTGATGTGAGATTCGGCGACTAAAAAACATCATTCAAGGTTAGTATTCTGTTTTATTTCCATTTAAAACGTAATTCATTATATTTATCGCTTGTGTTGATGTATAATTAACATATTTTAGTTATCACTAATAATGTGTAAAACGTGCTATGGAATTGTTATTAATGGTCCGTGGGAATATCAACTACTTAAGAATAGCATTTAGTTAGTATTCTCTTTAATTTCGTTTTAAAAAGTATTTCATGATTTTTATCGTATATGTTGATGTATAATTAACATATTTTAGTAATAATAAGTGTTATGAATTCATTGGTATTGCTAAGTTAACACGGGGGGTTTTGTTCACCATCTTCGGTTCCTCCATCGTTTACTTATTTCTTTGGATTTTTTTACGGCTTGAACCGCCAATGCTGCAGCAACAACACCTAAAACGGCTTCCTCGTCTGATGTGCTTGTGTTTTGATTTGCCCTTGTCATGCTTTTCTGTATTTATTGTAACCTTTGTCCTATTCATTTCTTGTCTCTGTCAGTCCTATTTATTTTGTTTTTATATATTCAATGTGAAAGGTCTTTCTAGGCTGTTGTTGAATCTTATGGAAATAAATAAATAAATGTGTCCGCCATTTTCATGCAATCTATGTCACTACCTCTGGTAGCGTGTGTACAAACTTCATGCAATTAGTTTCGCCAAGAATGGTGCTGCAAAATCCAGGCAATTTCATGTACCATTTCTGGTCCAAGAAATGGGGTCATGTGTAACGGGCTTAAAGTCGGCGGTTGTCCACTTCTAGATTCGTGGCTGTATTATCTGCATGAGAAACATTTCTGCGGTCCGGTATAAGCCAAACGTCAATAAAAATGATAAGTTGTGTCGTTGGTTCTTCCAGAGTTTGGCGCGTGAGGATGAAGAAACCTTCGTGCGCCGAACGGCGCCACCACTGGAAGTTAATAGTGCACCGCTATAGCTGCTGAGAGCTAGTAATGGCGAAAAGTGGAATGCTGGTCTTTAGTAACCAGCAGATGAATAAACTCTGGAGAATAAGTTGTTTCAGTTAAACCAAGGACCCTTCGAAAATTACTGAGAAAACATGTTTGAAAATCGATTGAATTCTAATGCGTCTGAAATGTTCTAATTGAGAGAAAAAGTTTTCGATGGGTTATTGGGGTAGGTCAGTTGGATTATTTCAAAAGACCACCGGTCCACATCCAGCCGATTTCTTACATTTCATAAGAAAGTGAATTGTGATATAAAAAAACCAGTCACTTATACGAGACTTTTATGGGGCTCGTTGTTTGGCAAGAATAAGTTAGCTTGTTTTAAATGAAAGCGGTCGAACTTTTGTTTTAGGGTGATGCAAGGATATGGTGTACCGAAGAAAATTATTTCCAATTTCCATACTTCCCACTCAATCGATATATTTGATTATCCCTAATGATTACATTTCAAACGTTTTAAACATGTTCCGTCTTCCTTCTTCAGACTCTCCGTCTCCGTCCAATATAATGGAAAGTTTTATCAAATCATTTCTTAATTCTATCCCGTTGTTTGTTCCCCTGTGGATGATGTGGAAATCATCTTGTTTGAATGAGAACCCTTTCGTCATTTGGTCACCGTCTTCACCTACAGGCTACTCTACACATGTTTCTCAAGTTTCCTATATACTGAGGCGTGTTATACATTATTCCCCCTCGTCCCTATCTTTGAGCTAACTCAATTCGTAGATGACGCCGAGGTAAAATTGGTATGACCGAAAATATAATATGAACATCGAAATGAAATCTGACCTAAAAACGGGCACACGGCGGGCGTGGATTTGAATAAAGCGAAAATAAACAGATAAAACTAGGGACGAATCGGTGACCACTTAAGGTGCTACGACAGACTTGAAATACGTACATACAGCCAGTCTCAGTTATTTGGACGATATGTTCTTGTTTTATGGAATCCAAAGTCCTCAACACAGACCCGGAGGTAACGTGTGTGTGTGTGAGAGAGAGAGAGAGAGAGGGAGTCTCCAGGGTTCAGAGATTCGCACTCGGGCCTGAGGATAGGTAATTGGGCACGCAATTATCAAATGGGACAAGCCTCGAAAGGAATATCCGAATCGACTTCTAAAGGGAGGGATGCCACACTATCGATCGTACCACACCACCGCCGCACATTTCGGACGTTGAGAAACAATCTGCTCTCAATAACAGCTAATTTTTAGCATTCAAGTATTTTTGGAGATAAACATATAGATGATAGTAATATTCAATAGCTTAATCGATGGCTTTTGAGGGTGTTTTTTAGGGTTTCCAGTTCAATTGTGTGGTAATTCATTTTGATGTAACATGAAAAAAAACACTATTCCAATCCAAATTTATTCTGTAAAAGTCGTTTCAACGACTATCGTCAGCTGATGATGACGCTGGCCGTTGAAAATAGTCGTAAAGAATAAATTTAGTTTGGGATAAGGGATAAATTTAGTTAAAAGTTTTTTTTATTCATTTTTATATAATTTAGCGGGAAACGCGACAGTGGAATAATACTCCTGACTTTTAATTCGTGACATTTCTGCCCAGGGTCACCATGTCTTGCGGTGGTGCGTGGTCCCAAGTGCTTAGCTCTGCTTCGCTCACGAGACACAAAGATCTCTTCCCTCCCCCTTCGAGGGTCGAGAGGTTGCGATGGCGCCCCCAACTGACCTTCCACAACCACCCAAATGTCTTCAGGTCATGGTGGGTTAAGCGCAAGGAATGAATTATTAAAACAATAACAAGAATATTGGGGGAGGCAATCGTCTGAGCGTGACTTTCTTGCGAACTGAGGAGGGACTGGCGTGCCGGGGAAAGGTCACGTGATGGCCAAGCGGACGAGGAGGTTGAAATGGAGGGTGGGAGGACAGGGAGAGAGAGAGAGAGGGGGGGGGGGGAGCGAGGGGTGTGTGGGTGTGGGAGGGGTTACGACAGCAATTGTTCTTCTTGTCCCCCACTCGAAACACGCAGGATTAGTTCGCAGTCTGTAAAATGTCCAAATGTTTACGGGGGGGTCCCCCCCCGGCTCTCCGCTTGCCGTGTTTTATCGACGCTCGGAGGACAAACTAGTTTGCCGCATTGTGCCCGAGGGTAATTATTTTCCTTCGTTTGAATGGGTTTGGCAAAATTACCCGCTGATGCTGCTCGTCGCCGCCTTCGACGAAGAAGTGACCGTGAAAAACGATTTAACATTCAACGCTAGAGCATCGGGAAAGTTTCCTTCCCCCCATTCACATAAAGACATCTTATTTCAGCGACGCGAATATGAATTGTGCGTCAAGTCATGCTTATTTCAAAATTTTCATGGCATATGAATTTCCGAAAAAAGATTTCTAAAACGATTAATTCCGACTCTTTGAGTTTATTACTGTTGGTCATGGTATTTACTACTGGTGGTTAAGCAGGCAAAAATATTATTCAAATCAAATGATACCAACGGAGAAATTTAATCAAAAACCTCAATCTCCAGACAAAGATTTCTTATAAACCATTCATCAATTTCATAGCTATACATCATTGTATTTTTTCATGAAATCGAAGCATATAAAAACCATGCTATATATCTACTGACGTAATGGTATATCAAAAAATCAGGTTTTCAAAATTATCATTTACCATCACCAGAGACTCATATTTGATTACTAGTGTTATATAACGTAAAATTAATATTACTCTAATAGAAAAATATCGAAGAAAATTCGAGTTCTGTCACCTACAAGAGTATTTACGGTGAAACCAAAATAAAAATTATAAAGTTTTACTAACATGCAATGACAAAACTAATTTTTGCAGAGATTTTTAACTGGAAAGTCAGCAGTGTTGTATCAACATTAATAAGAAAAAAGAGTATCAAAGAAACCACATGATTATTTTTTAGTATTCTCCAAGTGTTTTTATGGAAAATACGTAACAATGAATGACTAAAAGATAACGATAAAAAATGTCATAAGGTGATTAAAATTCAGTAGTTTTCCTGGTTAAATACGTAGTCATATGATTCCAAGTATTTTGCTGGAAATATTCCTATTCTTGTAATGAGAAAATAAATAAAGGGGCGATAATATTATGCATTGCTATAAGAAAAGCCATTGGCTATTGCGCATACGTTGGGGGTACAGAGGAAATTCCCTAATGAAATATCAATTAATCATTGAAACATTTGCAGCCATGAAAGGTAATTTGAACAAAAGTGTTTTATAAAATACATTATCGTAGAAGAAATCAATTTTCTAACCATCTCCTCGCATTTATTTAAGACAACACCATTATTGGATTAAAAAGGCAGTCAACAGCTAAAATGGGATAAAAATAAAAGGAATTGCATTTTTCTAGTTTCGCAAGAATTTTTTTACAGTGCGAAGATAAATATTCAAAAGGAGAAATATACTAATTTATGCCTGTTTGCAAATATACACTCACATATAATCAGGAAAAGTTTTGAACTGAATCTTCTTCAGGACAAATTATCTTATAAATATCTATA
Organism: Rhinocypha anisoptera; assembly: GCA_011762765.2. NCBI lineage: Eukaryota > Metazoa > Arthropoda > Insecta > Odonata > Chlorocyphidae > Rhinocypha > Rhinocypha anisoptera. The sequence continues at coordinate 1,573 of WURS02068737.1, read as the reverse complement.
TGTTATGGGTGTTTGGTTATTATATTAGAATCAGCTGACCTTGGTGGAGGCTGGGTAACACCCTCGTCTACGAGCGCGGAGGTGGCGGGTTCGAATCCGAACTGAATTTCCATCCTTCTCTAGGGCATGGATGTCTGTACTTTGCCCTCGTCACAAGTTTACTCAAGTCCTTATAAGTTGTTATAAGTGTATTGTATCACAGTAATTGGTTTAGGGCCGTGTCTGGGCAATTGACCAGTAAATAAAAACCACTTGCAATAAAAACATAGCCATGTTTTGTGTATTCTATCCTGCCGTCAAGTCATACAGCGAAATTGTAACACATAGGGTAACTTGAATTATTTGAATTAATTTAAATACGATAGTTATTAAAACTAATAAGAATTGATTCTTACTGATGAAAGGGGAGGCTTTAAAAATCCTCGTTGTTGACTGAGCCTGGGCGTAACAAGTAAAGTGAGAGCGCAAACTTTGATTATTTTTCAATAATTGGCTTTTTTCCTGTAAATCTTAAGTGATAAACAATTTGATGATAGGTTAAAGAGTAGAGCATTTTTTATTATAATGCAAGGTCATATTACAAATATAAGAAAGCGGTTATGAAGGGCGGTGCTGAAAAACCTAAATCAGATTACTAGTGAGAAAGAGACCGAATTGAGAATTACAATAAGTAGATCAACAATAAAATTGAAGATCACTATAGCACGTTCAATAATATATACTTAAATCCACAGCTATGACTTAAGTGCATGCACCAGATAACGTATTTGAGCAAGCACCTCAGTACCAATCTATGAAGACTTTCTATAAGAAAGTAGATTTTTAATTGCCGCCATCAACACCTGCTCAAATTTTCCGGCTCGTTCACATAACAATAATTCTTGAAATTTTTATATGTCTTGCAATTAGGAATAATAAGGTTTGAGCTCCGCGTACTTCCTGCCAGTCTTTATGTTATCCAACACGCCTATCCTCTTCCTTCCTCCACCTCATGCATTTTTCATCAAGGCAATGCACCTGCCGACAAAGGTGTCCCGGCAATGGGAAAATTGAGAGGCATGCGCAGTTAACCGTAAGATCTTCCGCATTATTCACTCGATTTAGCACATCTGACTTTTATCATTTCCTTAAACTTAAATTTCTAACTGTAATATTTATAATTTGGTGTCCTACTGTGGGTATATTTCTCCTCCAATGCAGTAACTTACGGACTATTAATATTTTTATTCACCACGGTAAGTACATCGGCAGTCTTTGAAGCGCTCACCATATCGCTGTAAGGCGTGTTCGTATCCTTCACGCGGATTCTCCGACACATTCCGTTTCAAACGTGGCCGCCGACTCCCGCATAAGGAGGCGATTTGCTTGCGTAAATGCTCGGACACGGTTTATGACGGATATTCACAGCCGAACACACCCTCCTTTCACATTCCCCACAAGCCGACAAACATGCTACTAGATGGAAGTAATAGGACTGGTTTGAAGTGCCAGTCGCATGTGAAATGATTCGTCCGGAATTATAGCTACAGAATGTCAATTGGTATGGCCGTTGCGCGATCATGTCCATATAGTC
>WURS02068717.1:0-10487 GCA_011762765.2 Rhinocypha anisoptera | reverse complement strand
ATACATAGAAAAACCCATCTGGACAAACACAACATCCATGCCCTGGGCGGGATTCGAACCCGCGACCTTTGGGTTAGGCGGCGAGCACGCTACCCACCGGACTAACCCGGTCGGCACCAGTTTAGGGCTCTGGTGCAAAAGGCTTAAAATTGAAACCTGGGTTATAATAAATATTTATCTGTGGAAGCTCTATTTATTTCACCATGAACAGGTGATCGAAGCTGGCAGTCAAAGGGTTAAATACTATAGACTGAAAATTAGGATTTTTATGACAGTGGACCAGAATTTTTTCAAAGAAAAGAAGTGTTTTTCTAATTTTAATATATTTGCAACAATATCTAAATCTACATATATACCCTGAAAGTCACCTAACAGTGTACGTCAGGTGGGAACATCAAGTCATGTAGGCCAAACCTTCTAAGGACATTTACGTTTTAGTGTATCATCTAGTTTTCGAACAGTTACTTTCATATTTGGTCTGCAGAAAGGAATTCCTAAAAACTGGTAGTATGAACACCTATTTATCTTACTGTGGTCAGACTGTCCTATGTAACTTGAACTGCAAAGAATTGACATGGACTTAACTATCAAATCCAGTGATTCTAAGATTTTCAATTAATAAAATCTAGCATGAAGTCTTCTTTACTCTAAAAACTCCTAATTGAATATGTAGGAACAGAGAAGTATATATATATTTATGTATGTAAATTTCTCTGAAGGAAAACAGCAATTGGTATTTCCATGTACAAGTTTCTGACACTCCCTACTTAACTTATAATCTTTATCTTTAACTTATAATTCTAATCCCATCTTCTGAACCACCTGAAGATGACAATGAAAGTTGAAACCTAGATGGTGAGATATGTAGATTTATTTTAGAATAGGTACCAATAGTTTTTTTCTTCAACATAAGTAATTTTTCCCAAGCGACAGCTGATAACACCAAGTGTACATCTTTCAAAAGTGATCATTTCTCCTGATAATGAGTACTCTTCGACTTTACATGCTAAAATGGATTTTCAGATAAGGTATTACAAAATACTACTTGGTCGGCAGTAATTGACACATAACTTACATCTACCACCTTTTAATTATATAAGTATTCAAAACCTCACCTTAATGCTGCTTCTTTTACAAATTCTTCAAGTTCATCAAAAGGATCTTTAGTTTGGATATAAAGGGCTATTAATGGTGGCCCCTTTGGATGGTGTTTCGTATAAAAGGCAAATATTAAATGAAGCAGTGCAGTACAGTCTTTTCCTCCTCCATTGAATGAAATAAATACTCCATCTTCAAATCCATAGCGAGTGAAGCAATTCCCCACGGTCTGGAACAATAATGCAAAACGTGACACTGCACAAATGAAAATTTACAGAGAAATTCATTAAATTAAAGTTTACCTTTATTGCTTTATCTAAGGGTTCCAGCAGTGACTTAGGGGTGTCAGGGTGCTCTAGTAAACGGAAAACTCGTTCACTTACTTCTCGAGAAACAAAGGAATAATCAACTTCCTCCCTTGTGTGGTCATCAGAACTCTCCCCTGGAGGAGGAGGAACTTCTAGACCCTTTGGCATTTCATTTTTTAGATACATCTTGGCCCTTGACGCGAGCAGCTCATCAAGGGAATCAATCACAATTAAGGTATTGTACGATTTCCCGAGAACAGGGTAAGAACCAAAGTTAACATTTTTTCGAAACAATCCTACTGCTCTATTAAGCGTTTTGACTAGCTCAACTTCGTCTGCTTTATAGTAAAGTTTATGGTAGTGAAACTTTGTAGTTGAGGGAAAGGAAGTCAATTGGGCTGTATTTGGAAATAAATCAGTGATTTCCATTCGGGAAAATGAATGTTCCAAAAGCTGAGGTATTCCGGGTAATAACACGACGTTAAAGACGCGAACGATGGGGAAAATTTCGGAGCCAAAACTAGATTTTTTACTGTCTTTGAATTTTATAATCTTAGCTGATGACGGCAGGTTTGCCATTTTTAGGGAAGGATTTTCGGAAATAGTTTGTCCATCGGGGTAAAACTGATGAACATAATTTACCATTTCCTTGTGCAACATTAGCTTCTCTCCAAATGCTTTCGCAACACCTTCGTACGTCACGTCATCGTGTGTTGGTCCTACTCCCCCAGATGTGACAACTAGATCATATCTTTTAGAGAATTCATGAATTTCGGCAGATATGCCATCTACTTCATCGGGGATCACTGAAATCCTTTTCAGCTTGACCCCCATTGAATATAATTTTTTACTGATAAAGGATGAGTTTGTATCAGAAACCATTCCTTTTAAAATTTCATCCCCAATAACAATAATTCCAGCAGTGCGAGCAGACATGCTTTGTGCATTCATGTAAACAAAGTGCAGTTAATCTCAAATCACCACAGATTCTGTATCAGGCAAAATCACTCATTTGAAGATATTATATAATTAAATGATAGTAATATACCTGGAAAGGCAAAAACAACTAATATCACAGACTTGTATAACAACAAAAGCTATGGTTGCACAGTAGAGTATTGTTACAACCGGTTGTGACCCGAAAGATACAAACAATTCAAAAAATCCTTAAAACCATTTCGAGTTTCGGCGCTCACTTTTTTCAAGTTCTGAAAATCGCTTATTCCCAGCTGGCTCTTTCCCGCTCTTTCTGGATCCTCAGTAGAGAAAGCACATTGTGAAGATTTGTTAAGGCGTGCGATTTCCTGAATATGTTACGTTATTATTACTTGTGATTATTACTCTGTTACAAAGAGTTCTTATCTGAGATGGAGGAGACGCCATTGCAGCGGAGACCATTGCGAGATACCAGTAGGGTTATTCTGTTACTCGAAGCTGCGGAGCCAATTGCCGAAAAGAGCGTCCTGGAGGCTTAAAGCTCCCGACCTTAATCCGCAACCGCTTTCTCCGGAGCTTATTTGGCTCCAAGTGTGGTTCCGTAACTGACTTGGGGCTCCTTCCGGAGGCCCAGCTGACTCAGTCTGGAGACCCACGAAATACCCTTTGGAAAACCTCGCTTACGAAGCTCCGTGAGAAGTTAGTGAGAATTGTTACGGAAATCGTTTATTTTTTTCCCCCGAAATTTCAATTTTCTGAAATGGCCCATCGGGTAAATTTCCTCCTCCTCTTACTTGCCCACGAGGAATATCTTGACGATATTCGACAATTGAATATTCAACGAAGGATGCTGAGGGATGCTCACAATCCTTTTGAGTTTAGGGAAGAGGTATTTTCGCAACATTTCCGGGTGAGCAGAGATATTGCATTGTATCTCTGCAATGAGCTCACACCTTTCTTGAAACGAAGAAGAAGATCCGGCATAAGCGTCCGCACTCAGGTATATATTTTTGAAATTTTTACGTTTGCTATTACAATAGCTGTGGCTGACAATGTAGTGTTTTCTCCCTTATGCTTCACTAATTAGTGCTCTTACAAACAGTTTCGGAATGGTTATATGCTTGGTCATATCGTTTGTTTACGTTTTGTAATTATAATGATTGTTACTAAAATTTGCCGCAAAGAATAAACATTTTTTGCACGAAGGAGTACGTTGAAAAATTGTTTATTTCATGTTGCGTAGAATTCTTTTATTACTACTATACAAGGTGTAATTATCGAATATAGACTATACAGGGTCGATACCGTATGCCATTGGAAAAAACTGCTCCGAGACCGTGCTTATACACTTGAGTCACTGATTATAATTGGAAAACTAAGAGAAGGATTTCCTGGCTAAATACATTATTAAATTTACATTTATGCCAAAGGTTTTGCTAACCCTCCGGTTTCTTGCCAAAGGGGGGTATCAAAGGGAAGTCGGGGAAAGTTTTGTTTCCCTGAGCCAGTCTTCTGCCTCCCGGTGCATTAAAGCAGTAACAACAGCCCTCCATGATCATTTAAGTAGGGAATGGATCAAATTCCCTCATGCAGATGCAGAAAAAGTTACATTGGAGACAAGGTTAGTCTTAATTGGTCAATTGTTTTCGATTGCATTTGCATTGATATTTGTAGTAACAAAATGTATAACTTTCTTCAGCTTCCGGCCAATCATTGGCTTCCCTGGCGTGATAGCTGCAATCGATTGCATCCATGTGGCAATTGTTCCTCCTGTTATTGATGAGCATTCCTTCAAGAATCATAAGGGATTTCATTCCGTTAATGCTCAAATGGTAATTTTAAACTGTTAATGTCTTAGTTCTTTACAAGTACTCCCTCACACTGATTTACTTGTTTTTCATGTAAATCCACAATTTGAAAGTGCATATCGTAAAACATATTTTGATTTGGGATACAATGCTTTACAGATATGTGACAATGATATGAGATTTATAGATGTCAGAATTTGTCCTGGGTTCGTCCGGGAAAATTTGAATTGGACACAGAGCAATGCCCGGGCAGTGATGAAAGCATCACATGAGAGAAAGAAGGAATATTATCTGATTGGTAAAGTACCTAACCGGTCTCTACATGATTTTTCCATCCAAACAATTTACTGTCATTAATTTTCATTGCCCCATTTCCATCAACACGCATTATTGTTTCCTTTAACAGGAGATGCAGGATATACACTGGACGAGTGGCTACTGGTACCTCTGCCACATGCTCAGGAGGGTACACCGGAGTATCGGTACACAAGGGCCCACTGTCAAGCCAGGGCTGTTATTGATCGAGCAATTGGACTGCTTAAGGGACGGTGGAAGTGTCTTCACAGAGATAAGGTGCTGCATTACCAGCCAGCCCAAGCCACACGCATTATTGCATCTTGTGTAATTTTGCACAACATTATGATTCACCATAGGTGAGACTGGCTATGCATTACCTGACCACAGTTTTTAAAAAAAATACGTTTTAGGGCACAAATGACAAAAGAATTTATGCTATTAAAGGTACACTTATGAAACACTAATCCGATGACTTGTATGCATTGTTAGCATAGTTTGGTTTTCTTTATTCCTTCAGAATGCCTTCAGTACCAGATCATTATGAAGACCCAGACATTAGACCTGTGGACCCAGAACCTGTGGTTCATAATGATGTCCCTGGGGACCAGGCCAGGAGAAATCTAGATATGTTGATCAAAAGATACTTTTCTTAGGTAAATTAACAATCAGTAATTATACTTGTAAGAGATGTTTTATTAGTCGAAAGGGGTTCACAATTTGTAGTTCTCAAAGAACTAAAGCCTATAAGTGAATGGCATTAAAAAAGTTTGTAATAGTGAAAGCTTGTTAATTTTCCATTTCAGATAGCTTTCCTAATGGATTCAAATGTTTTTGAGTTCTGTATGAAAAGGCCATCACACACAGGGTGAGTGTATTTATTATATTTTCTCATCATTATTCTGAACAATGATTCTTTTTTTATGTATTAATTTTTGAACTATACTTCTAATACGACCCTATTAGCTTCTCTGAATTACCTGAAAAAGGTTCTAATAATGTGCTGTTAATAGTAACAATTAAATCCAGATCAACTGTTCATGTAAGTCTCTTCTTTCAGTGTGCTGTATTGGCCACAGGATCGAAATGGGTTTGTATGTGATCATAGGCTTCCTGTAGCCCACAGCTTCTGCAAACCAACTCCACATCCACCTGCTCGTGATGATCCTGCTGCAGCATTCTGCTATGGAATTCACTGGTAAAATGATTCAGAGAATTTTATGATGGTCCACAAAAGGGTGATGGGGCTAAAGATTTTCAGGCTATCCAGTCAAGACATCTATATGGATTAGGAATGAATTGCATTTCAATATGATGGTGGCAGCTGCTCTGAACATCCACTCCTACAAAGGTAAAGTATTCCTATCCATAAGATATTATTATAGCATCAGGAATCATAATTAACAGCAACTCTTTTTCCTTAGATATTTCCGAATAAGATGGAAATGTTTTCTTTGAAAATAAACATAAATCATTGTTGTTGCCAGCAACTTACCTGTGATATTTTTTATTTGTTTTTGCCTTTTGGTAAAAAATAAAAAATAAAAAAAAAAAGGAACTTTCTAATTAGAGCTAAGTGCAGCAATCCATTACACATTAAAAAGGAATTCCCACCATCTGTTGTTGAATGAATTTTTCATTATAGTTTTTCAATAGGCACACAAAAGGTATGAATTTATTCTCTATATCACTGATAAATTTTCTTTCACTCTTTTTAGCCTATGACACCTGGTGATAAACTTCCGAGGAAGAGAATTTGCTACCATCGGAAGTGGTGCCATAAATTGGTTGCAAGGAATAAGTGTGATTTTCTGTCTTATCAAATGTTTAAAAACCTTGTGGTGGCAAAAACTCTGTACCTTATATTTCAACCAGCAAATCAGTCACTTATAAGAATACTTAAGTTTAAATTAATAATAATACATTCTAAGTTTTGACTTAATTTGTCATACTTTATTAAATATTTTGCAACTAGTACCCTGTAAAAATCATTAGTAATTGCTAACCCTATAAAAAATATTTCAGAATTAATTTCAGACTATTTTCACAGCTGATGTACAAATTCAATGTTGATTTCAACTTGAATTTATGAGGTGTTCCATTTGAAAGGAGAAAATTAACCAAGTTTGCCAGTGAGAAACTATTAGTTGTTGTGAAGTCTATTTTTAACAAGCAAGATAAAATTAGTGGATAAGCTATCACAGAAAGTGGAGGGGAGATTAGATTATTTCAATATTTCACAAACATATATATATTATTTGAAAGACGTTTTCTTATTTTTATATCAATATATAAATTACCCAACCACTTACAAGAGGTTCTGGCACCAGATCAGTATAAATTTACATCTGAATGGGTAGTAACACATACTGTAACTTCATGACAAACTGCTGTTAGCCCAATGAATATTATCACTTGTGACACTGTCATAATACTGACTAGTTTTCTGCAAGTATTCATTATTTTAAGCCTCAATGGCTGCAGTGATTACATCATTACATATACCACAGGGAAACTAAACAATATGGGAAATGTAGTTGTAAACATGAATTTAGTGAAGAACAATGTTGTAGACTTTTTGCTAGAAAAGTCTATGTAAACTTGCTGGAGCATAGGGGATATCAGGCAGATGGGCTGACAGCCCTCAATTATTTTTTTTTCTAATAAAGACAATATTATACTGTTGATGTGTCCAAAACATCTTTAGATAGTCTGTGGGACAATAAAGACAACTGAAGATTTGTTTCTTGACAGAAGTCTATGGTGGTGCACTGCTCTGTAAAGGCATGAATAATACAGACCAATTTATCGTATGTAAATTCAATTACTACACATATATGATTCCATATTCCGTCACTGAACTTTCTAATTAGAGCTTTGCCTTCCTTTCACAAGTTTTTGCATGCCTCATGAAAAACAAATATATTTTTTCCCTACAAAATTACTGAGAAGCATGTTATGTATTTACTATCTCTTCAGTGCTCTTTGGGGAGTCATACAGATTTCACAATGGTATTCACCGTTTCCCATTTCTCAGCAATTAATGCCTTATGTTGAATTCCTTCAAATCTCCTCCTTGTGAAATTTAAATTCTCAATCATGTAATTCATAAGAATTTTCATTTGGCTTCTGTTTAGGCTCCCCTTCCTTGCATTTTCTTCCCTTAAGCAGTGTTTATCACATGATGCAGTAAATGGCATTTCTGTGTTTTACTGTCTTTTGTTGATTGTAGTAATAACTAATCACACATGCATAATATAGCTTAACAACGGCATTTTAAAAATAGAAACACCCAAATTATTGGTGATTAAAGTTATTGCTTCAATTTTGCACGATAAGCCAAAGAGGTTGAATACTTATAGTCATGACATAAAGGAGAGTGACTCGATCTCTTTTAGTGAAACAGGAGTTTTGTTTCACTCTTATACAAGCAGCGGAGGAAGGCCGAATTGAGCCCATAGGGTGGCAGTGAGAGAGGAGCACAAGTTTTGCAAGAGTGCAGAGGAGGAGCCAAGTTATGTGGGAGTGCAGACTCAATGGGAAAACTATGCAAGCCAAGTCTTGTAAGGGTGCAGACTCGACAGAGGTGGTGCAGGATTCATGGATGGTAGGGGGAGTCAAGTCTTGCGTTGTCACAGACTAAACGAAAGGGGGTTAAGGAGGTCAAGTCTTGCAGTGTCGCAGACTCAACAGAGGATCGAGGACTGACTCTTCGGGTTTGATGTCTTCATTTGCTTGGGTCCAAGGGTGAGTTTTAGGGGAGTAGGATGGGAATGCTGGAGTATAGGGATATTTGATATTGATCCCACCATCCCCTTCGATTCGCCTCGCGACACCACCCCGACAGCATTTAAACCCCAGGGTTAGGAAAGTTCATCCTTCCAGCCTTACAAATTTACATTTTTTTTAATTAATAAGAAATAATTGGTGCCATAACACAAAAAAGGATAAGTTCATACAGCATAAAGAAGCATGATTACCCCACCAAGTAATTAGGTAACTGCCCCAATAACCCAAAAAAATAAAATCTTATACATCTTACAAGAACATAATTGCCATATCAAGAACTGAGTCTGCTCCATAAATGTCGATTAATATTTCAAATTCATTAGTAGCATATTAAGATCACTAAGATTATTTATGGAAGTATATTGTTATTCCCTTTTTTTCTCTTCTCTTCCTATGGTACACTTCACTAGGGAGCACTATCTTCACATCCTGAACACCAGTCTTATGGTCCTACCCAGACTGGGAACAGGGGGGTGTTGTTTGGGACATACTTGGGAGAGTGCACTTCTAGAGTCTGCCAAATTGAACACCTGAACCGGTGGTTGCTTGGGAGCCTTCATTGGTTTCTGCTGTTTTTTACTGCATTCCCGTAGCATAAAAATGTATCCTGTACAGGATAGAATTATGATAATGGATCCCAATGCCAGAATTCCTATGAAGTGAACGTTTCTCAGGTTATCTGTCAAGGGTCGAAGTGTTTTCACATGGTGTGAGATTTCAACAATGGGTACAGACAGTACTTCATGGATGTTGAGCTATTTGATCAGTTGTAAAATAAGGGTAGGATTTAGCATTGGTGCTAATGGATTTATAAAAGTCAGCAAGTGTCGACACAATGGGTGAGAAACTCGAGATTGGCTTGATGACTACATTTGGGGCCAGGGGAGCACTGCTACAATGGCTAGTGAGTATTCCTTCCAAACTCAAGACACCATCGCTCATGGAACATCCAGAGGGTAAGTACATAAATGGCACCATATCCGATTAGAGAAACTTGGTGGTGTTCCATAGGTCAAAATACATTTAATTTTATTTCCTTGCTCACGCTAAAAAACCACCTCCCTTTGTTTTCTTTCTTAACACAGAAAGAATATGGAGTGCTCCTAATTTGCACTTGCAGTAATTTTTTATCAATACTGTGTTATTTAAAAATACCGCGGTACTGCAGGAACTAGATAGGTTACTGTGGATAGGGAGGGACACCTGGATGTTGCCTTTATGCATTTCTCTCAGTAATCTGGAGGAAGATGTATGAAACCACTATGGTCCTTGGAAAAAGCCAAATATTCCTAATCCACTTTTAACAGGATCATCTCTGAGCCACCAGGCAGCACAACCGGAAACGAATGCAGTTTAAACAACATAAACATGTCATTCCTGTGACCCAATGGGAACACAGCTAGCAGCATGAGGTGGTCAGCTTGCTGAAGTAGGAGGATGCATGAAATGGTGTACAGAGGTAGCACAGATTCACCCAGATAGAACACAAACTCGCTCTCAGGTGTCAACTAAGGATAAACAGGTGTGACCTTCCTAGTTCCACAAGAATTACGGTGGTATGCAAGTGTGATGAAGCATGCTTTGCACTTGGTGACAAATACCACTATGTTAATGCAGTAGAATCTCGATTTTACGTATTCCGATGTTACGTAAGTGGTGATGTGGTCCCGACCTTCCCTCTATGTATTCTTATGGAGTTATTATTTAAGACTATGTAAATTCGATATAACGATTTTACGAAAAGCCTTTTTGGTCCCCGGCAGAAGTAGCCTTTTGTTTTTATGAAAAAAAAACTGCAGAAATTAATGGCACTGCAACAAAATCGAGAATATTGACATCGATTTTAATGGCAGTCATCGATTAAAGTACAGTAGAAGTCCGCTTTAGCGAATATGGCTTATAACGAGAATGTCGCTATAGTGAGTGACCGTTTTGCATTGGTTGGTCCACATGTTAAAACATAGGGAGTTCTGCCGCTTATTACAAGTGGTCATATGTGCACTATCGCTACAGAGAGTAGATTTTGGCTTGAGTGATTTACGGGTTGCATAGCTCGCAGGATTCAGACACTCCTCATATTGTCATGCCTCGCGAATCTATATTGTAAGGAAGGCTTTACGAGAGACTTTGTGGTGATTTTACATGAAGAGACTAATCTTATGCCACAGGCATTCCTGGGGAATGACTGAACAACTTATCTTGGAATCTGTACTCCAGTCTGTCATTTCCTGGTGCTATTTCGTCCTTATAGCCG
>WURS02068706.1:0-10488 GCA_011762765.2 Rhinocypha anisoptera | reverse complement strand
CACGAACGCACGCACACCACATACTATGTCTGCAAGGCCAAGGCTAACCCGGCCGACACGGAAATTATTCATAGATGTTCACGTTTGCCTTTTGAGGCATCCCAGATGAGTGTTTGAGATGGCATTTTATTTCTTAAGAGTAGTAATACTATTTGTGTATCCTGGATTACTTTTTACTTGCAAACTTATGAGTTCAAAAAGTGGCTTGAAAATCAAGTATGATTTTCTCCTATAAACATTTATAATAACTTTCAGAAGAATTATTATAATCATTAAATTTGTTCATAATCCGGGTACAGGCATTTATTTGCAAATGTTTCCGAGAAATTCGTTAATAATCGAAGTCAAGAGAGTTAAAAGTCGAGAAAACGTTTTATTATTGAAATTCACAGGTTCTATTGCTATTAATATGAAGAGACGAAACTATACTTACTTGATAAACAACACGAGTATTTTACATTGATGATTTATTAAATATTACTAAATAAAGTGTCTCAAATGACAGCAGTTTAGTAGATAAGACTCGAGGCGAGTGGTGAGGGAAGCGGTTTGAAGGGAATCGCGCGCAGCAGAATGGAAAGTAGTTTTTTCTAAATGCCAAGACCTCCAAAGTATAGCACTATCTTGGATTCCAGAAAACGTAAAACTTACATCTTTTTTAATATAATGTAAATCAACGAAAAAATAAAACTAGTGCAATCATATATATATAGAACATCGCCGAAAGCCAGAAAAGCTAAAATATTCAAATATTATTACTTTCGCGTTTATTAACAGAACGAAACTTCTTAATAGTTCTAAGAAAAAAATATTAAAATTATAAAAAAAATATAAATTACACATTTTTTCTTATGCGTATTATAACACTATTTACTGTAGGATAAAATAAATTCAATTTACTTTTTGTTTTTTAAAATGTGCGTCATGAAGATTTTTAGTCCGTTAAATAAAAAAAAACGCAGGGTGAAATGTTACTAGGTTAATTTAATTCTTTATTTGCAAAAACTAGACCTTTCGCAGTACAAAATTTGGAGGCCTTATGTAGCGAAAATAACATTTTTATTAATCCAGATTGTTTAACCAGTTGTTAAATGGAGTGAATTGCCTCTGCTGATCATTTTACTTTTAAGGCTTATACTTCCAGGCCAAGCTAAAGATAGTAATTTTCTCCCTGGGCTTGATAAACATTTAGGAAATAAATTGTATCCACGTGACCTACCATTGAAACAATTTTAATGCAAAACAAAGTAAAAGTCCTTCAGAAAAATTCAATAACTTCTAGTAACTAATTAAAAGTTATAAATAATAATATAAAATTTCCATTTTGCAAGATTTTGCACAACAAAACCTAAATTTTCGCTCTCAAAGGCGTCCTAATTATTTTTGTAATAGTTCACTTATAGTTAAGTGTATACCTAATAGTTTAATAAAATTAAATATAACTTTGTCTGTAGTGGCGTAAGGGTAACGTCCTTCTCCAAGACTATGTTTGAATTTGAGTATTTAAAGTATTTATTCTATAAAAATGGGTGGAAACCATTCACATCTTCAATGATTTTCGTTGTAGGGACTTAATAAAATAGTAGCTGTAGTTCTGTTTAAATGGGAAATCATGCAATTGAAGTAACAAGAAGACTACAAGTATCGAGTGCGTATTTAATACATAAGTATTGGGAGAATTATCCGGGACGCAATAGTGGCAATGCCTTTGAATAATTAAGAATGAATACTCAAATGTTCTTTATATTTCAGTACGTGAATTATGAGGCAGCTGTATAGCATTTTGCTTAAATAACGTTAAATATAACATCGGCCATGGTGGTGGCGGGGTAACGTCCTCTGGGCCGTGATAAACATTCAGGAGTTTGAAAAAAAGAAATAAACGCAAGACCAATCACTTGAAAACTTTTATAGCGCAACAAAGTGAACATTCTTAAGAGTCATTGAATTCTATTGGCTAATTACAAAGTTAAAAATAATATTATGAATCCTCCATTTTGCAAGTGTTTATTTAAAACATGTCTTTTCTTTTCGTTATTATAGACCTCTAAATATTGTTGTTTAAAAAAACTTGTATATTTGACAATAGTTTGAAAGTAATAAAGAATCCAGGATTTACAAATAGTATCACTACTCTGAAGAAATAAAATGCCATCTCAAATACTTATAGCATGCCTTTAAGGCAATAGTGAGCATCTGTAATGAATGTGTTCAGGATAAAAAATTGCAGAATATCATAAAAAAATAACATTCAGAACCAGGTTTTCGCACCACGTTTAGCTATATTATCTAATCATTTTAAATATTTACCTTATGAATATTGATTGCTTTCACTCATTTAATAGGTATTTTTAATATTTTCAACTTGCAACTTACAAATTCGATAAAACTGTAATGTTGCTTTGCATTAAAAAAAAACGAAATAGTCCAAGTTTTCCAATTATACGACGTTAACAAACAAATACATATCCATATTTGGATACTATTATCTTTCATAACGTCCACTAACCTCACTATTGTAGTTTTGCTGATGGAAATTTTGCGTGCCGCCTTCTTTATTTGAGTGGCCTATTCATTATTCTGTTCCATTATTATTGGAACTCCTTTGTAGTCGATTCTTGGAATCATTGGAGAAATTGCACATACTCCCTTTTCCACTGCAATCATTTGGCGCAAACATTTTTCATTTCATTAAATTTGGATTGTTTTACCTGTGGAATTAAGTAAACCACCACCTAGTGGTTTTCGAAACTTTTCTCCTCAATTTGATTAATGCTGACACGGAGAATGCCAGTTTTCTTTTAGACGAAAAATAAAGCGTATTGTTTGAATATTGATATCTTTTGTATATCGCTTCGTCTATGTTATGTATATTGTCTGAGTATCGTTTCATCATTTTTTAGTAAGTGTACTTCCGGTCATGGAAGATGTGACCGTTGTCGAAGTGTTTATTTAAATCCTAAATGGACCACTTTCGAGTTATCATTACTCAACATTGAACATGGCGTAGTCGTTTTAAGATAACTCCTCCGGCCCGTTAAAATATTTAAATCTGTGTCGTAAGTCTAAAGTTTAAGTAAACTAAATATAAAGTTTAGCGACAACGTGCCCAAGTCTCAGCATCGGAAGGGTCAAGTCAAGTTACCCCCAGACCAGGACCTCCAAGGTAGTAACTCAGCCACCGAGTGGAAATTTTGGAAAACCACTTTTGAGGGCTACTTCGTCGCTACCGGTAACCATGCAGCCAGAATTAAGTTGGCTCTCCTGCGTAACCTCATCGAGACAGAGTCTTATTATTATTCCCGCATTATTATGATTATAGCCCGAATCATGTCTACATTCAAAGTTCCAGACGAAAGCGCCAATAATTATCACCACATGATCACCCTTATCAACAAATACGTTAATCTAAGGCAAAATGAAACTTGGGATTACTACCAGTTTCTCAAGAGAAAACAAAAGGAAGAAGAAACGTTCGATAAATTTCTAACTGCCTTCCGATATTTGGTCAAGCCCTGCAAATATGGAGATCAAGATCCCCAGGGTAGTGAAGAAGATAAAACCCTTCGAGATCGCATTGTCTTTGGAATACGTGATCCTGCTACCCGAGAGGTGTCATTCAGAATTGAGGACCTAACCCCACAAAAAGCAATCGACTTGTGCCGAACCAGCAAGCAAGCAGAGACGGTCGCAGACGCAAGAATTTCAGCAGGAGCTAAAGTTTAACCAACAGGAAGTGAATGTTGCGAGACAAAATAAGCAACATCAAAGTTTTAAAAATAAATCAAAAAGTGAATCTGAGTGTGGCAATAAATTTAAGGTGGGAGAGAATTCGATTGCAGAAAGGTGTAAAACAAGAGACCACTTTAGTAATTGTCCCACATATGGTAAAAAGTGCAATAAATGTGGAAATTTAATTAATTTCGCGGCAGCATGTAGGGTCAAAAAAGTCAATACGCTGAGTTGTAAAGAAGCCTTAGATGAGTCTGATTTGTGTTGAATGTGAGTGCTCCAAATATGTAAAAAATGTCATAGCAAAGAAAAGTTCAAGTGCTAAATGGAGAAATTATTCTCATCGCAATGAGTAAAAAAACGAAAGTGAAAATAGATAGCGGAGCAGATGTTAGTATAATGCCTTCGTGTATTCTTCAAACGATAGGCCAACATCCTACGGTTAAATCTGTGAAGTTTCAATTGAAAGGGTTCCCCAAAGATATGAAATGTAAACCACTTTGTATGTATCCCTACCACGTGGTATAAAGGTAAGGATACCAAGGAAGATCTTATGATTGTGAATGGTGCTGGCAAAATATTATTGAGTGGTAACGCCTGTGAATCATTTAATTTGGCACGGCGAGTTAATTCCATTATGTTACCACAAAAATATATGGTAAAAAGGAATTCGTTAAATGCATGCCGAAATATTTAATGGTATTAGTAAATTTCCTGATAAATGTTCTGTTACCTCCAAACCTGAATTAGAGCCTGTAAGTTACCCGCCTAACAGAATACCACTAACCATTGTCCCTGCCCTCAAATTAGAGTTGGATAAGCTTGTTGAGAGGAAAGCGCTGGTAAAAGTAGAACGTATTGATGAAAAGGCTAGCATTGCTATGGTAAATGTTAAAAAACTTAATGGTAAAATAAGAATATGTATCGACCTATGCGACTTGAACAAGAATATAATCCGCAAACCCAGAAGTGTTGACCAAATAACAGCTAAGTTAGCCAACAAAAAGATTTTTAATGCGTTGGATTTAACTGAAGGTTTCCACTAATTAGAATTGACGGAAGAGTCTTCTTGGACATGTTGCATTGCCACACTCTTTGGAGTTTATAGATGTACCCACTGTTTTAAGACCTCAAAGAATTCGAAAGCTTCATAAAGGTCATGTTGGTATTAATAAGTCAATAACTAAAACACGTCAATTATATTACTGGCCTGGCGTTACCAATGACATAAAATTGTTCATTGAACAATGTAGGACTTGTGAGAAGTTCATGCTTGCGAATTATAAAGAGCCATTAATGCTCCATGAAACCCCTTCTTTGAGATTCGAAAAAGTTGGAGTTGATATACTAGAATATGGAACCAAGTCTTACTTAGTTACAATAGTCTTCTTGTCTCACTAGCTTGAAATATGCCCATTGCCTAATAAGAGTTCAAAGTCTGTTTTAATGCAATACAAGACATTTAACCAGATTTAGTTATCACCAAACCCTGATTGCAGATAATATGCCATTTTTATCTGTGCAGTGTAAACCATACTATGCAAGAAAATACATTACCATTTTCACTTGTTCAACCCATTACCATAAAAGTAATGGCCTCTCTGAAAAAAATTTAGTTATAGGTAAAAACATCCTAATAGCTAAAGATGATAAGATTGACTATCGTGAAATATTAATGGAATAAAAAAATACTCCAGTTGTCTGTTTTAAAGCCTATCTTTCCTAAAGATTGCAGAGGAGAATGCTTAGATCTACTTTACCTGTAACATCTGATGTGCTAGAACCAAAAATCCAGAATCACATCGTGACCGCCCTCAAGCGTCAGCAGTTGATATACAAGATGTGTCACGACAAACTTGCCCGTCGTGCACCCCAACAATTCCAGGAGGGAGATCGAGTGATAATAAAGACTGATAAGGAAAAAACTATGGCATAAAGCAACTACACTAAATAAATGTAAAGAACCGAGATCATACTGGGTGAAAGAAGACTCGAATGGTGTATCTGTAAGACGTACTACTAAAAATATCAAGTTGTCTAGAACCAAACCACATTCAATGGAGTATATATTGCACCCTGTATTGTACACAGTAAGTGTACAAAGTCAACCGATTGGTGTTCCTGTAAACCATGATGTACAAGTGAATATTGAACCCAATTAATGTCCCCTACCAAGACGTTCTGGCCGCACAATCAAATCTATTGTAAAACTCAATCTTTAAGGGGAAGGTGCTTGAATATTGAAGTCTTCGTCTATGTCCATGCATGTTTTCTGAATATCTTTTACCCTATTTTTTGTAAGTGTACTTGTGCCCGTTGTCAAAGTGTCTATTAAAATCCTAAATGAACCATTCTCAAGTTATCATTACCCAACATTAAACACGTATTTCATTAAGTAATCTACACATCTCCTGCCCAGAGTATCGTGTCAATATTTTGCATACGAAATTGCATCTCAGTCCTGGTATCTTATAGTGCTCAATAAAGATCCCTTAAATACTCAATAAAGCCTCCAGTCAATAAAGAAGCACATGACAGAAAAACAAAGGACTTTAATCGTTGAAATAATTTTTACCAGCACAGTACTATATTTGATCCGATTCAATGCCGAATTTATGCAAGTTAGTGAATATATTTTTAGTGAATCGAGAAGCTTTGGCAGAAACAAAAAAGAAAGAGCACCAGGGATCAGAAGATTATCTTCTAAAAGATGGCAACCAAAGTAAGTAATGGGGAAAATGTGGGAGGGTCTTAAAGACGGAATAACGAGAGCTGCCGGAATAGTTAAGGAAGAGACAACCAGAAGAAAATAAAAAAAACCATCGGTTACGGAGGAAATGATTAGGAAGATGTTGGAGAGTAGTAATGTTATTAGATTAATTGGAAAACATTAATATGGAAGACGTAATTACCGAGAGGAAAAAAATAAACTGAGGCGAGACTAATAAGGTGAAGGAGAAAGGTCTAAATAACAGTGCAGGTACATTGAAAAGTTATAGAATCAGGGAGAGATTGGGTCACTATATCGAAAATTAAAGGCGGGAAATAGAACATTGAATAAGAACTCTGATGTTAGAGATATTCTGACAAGTCACTAGTAGAACAGATAGTTTTTGGGAAAGATGGAAGGGGTACGTGAAATAACTCTACGACAAGAAGAATAAACACTTGAATTTATATTTAGAGAACGGGAGGTAGATGAGGATAGCTGAGGCTCAGAAATATTAGATAAAGAGATTGAAGGGTGCTGCGGGATATGAAGGGGATAAGGTATTGGATAATATACCAGTAGAATTACTCAAGGTCTTAGGAAAAATAGGAAGGAAGAAGTTCTAACAACTTCTTAGAGTAATTTACGATTGGGAATTTGGTTTTTTTTTGGCTCCTTGAATTCGGTTTGGCCGGAAGATTTAGTTTGGTCGATATTAATTCCAATAGCAAAAAAGAAGAAAGCAGAAGAGTGTGAGAACTATGTAACAATTAGTTTGACCTCGCATGCGGTGAAGGTAGTTCCAAGAATAATCAGTTCAGGACTGGAGAGTAGGCAGAAGACTACCATGGTGTAGATCAATTCGGTTTTAGAAGAGGCAGAGAGACTTTTGATGTGATATTTGTAATGAGGACACAGATCAGACGGATTATAGAACATAATCAGGATGTTTTGCCTGTCATGTAAAGAAAGCAATCGATGAAGAAGTGTGCGCTAAACAATTGTAAGTGTTGCCAAAAATCGAAGTGGATTGTAAGGATACGCGTCTCATCGTAAACCTTTATATAGTCCAGTTTTGCAAGTAAGGGTGGCAGTTGGGTAGTCGATGAGTAATTAGGCAGGGAGTAAGACAGGGATGTCCGCTATCTCCTGTGCTTTTTAATCTATACTCGGTGGAGATGGTAAAAGAGGCATGGGAAATGATTTAGTCAGGAGTAAAAGTTGGTGGGGAAC
The DNA here is from genome assembly GCA_011762765.2 of Rhinocypha anisoptera. NCBI lineage: Eukaryota > Metazoa > Arthropoda > Insecta > Odonata > Chlorocyphidae > Rhinocypha > Rhinocypha anisoptera. Next base: position 2,813 of record WURS02068706.1, on the reverse strand, counting down.
TTATTAAATCAGTCAGATTCGCTGACGATATTTAGTAAAGCAGGCAAAGGACTTCGTCCTTGTGGAGTGCTTTACAAGACCAGTGTCAATAGAATGGGAGAAAAATTAATAGTGAGAAAGTGAAAGTAATGAGATTTTCGAGAAGTAAGAAGGCTAGGCTATATGCCATGTTACAAGGGAAAAATTAGAACAGGTAGAAAAGTTTATTTATTTAAGAAACATCATCGAAGAGAATGGAAGTATTGGCCAGGATATTAGAAGAAGAATTTCGTTAGCAAAAGAGGCCTATGAGTAAAGGAAGGAGCTGATGAGAGGGACCCTAAATAAATAATTAAAGAATAGATTAGTGAAAATCTTTACATGGAGCAAAGCATTATATGGGTCCGAAACCTGGTCCATGAGGAAGGATGATGGACATAGATTGAGATGTGGGTTTGGCAATGGATAGAGAAAGTGATGGAGGTGGATGGAGAGAAAAAGGAATAAAGTTTTGAGAATGGTAGGGGTGGAGAGGCGTGAAGTTGCAGATTGGGATTGTGGATTTGCACAGTAAAACAGGGGAGTATGACAGCTGTGTCCGCTGTCATATGTGCTTTTTAACATGTACTCGGAGGAGGCGGTAAAAGAGCCATAGGAAACGGTGAAGTCTGGAGTAAAAGTTGGCGGGGAGCTCATTATATCAGTTATATTCGCCGATGACCAGGCCCTAAATAGTAATTCAGCCAGAGGGCTGTTGATTTTGTTGAATGCTTTGCATGGTCAGTATGCGAGGTTTGGGGTGAAAATTAATAGAAAACGAAAGTAATGAGATTCTAGAGAAAAAAGGCTAGGCAAAATATAATGCTAGAAGGGAAAAAATTGGAACAGGTAGAAAAGTTTATTTGTTTGGGAAGCATCATATAGGAAAATGGACGTAGTGGCCAGGATATTAGATGAAGAATTGTATATGCCAAAGAGGCCTTTGCGAAAAGGAAGGAGTGGGACGGTTGGTCAGTTGGACGAAAAGGTAAAGTAATGAGGAAGTGCTAAGAATGGTAGAGGAGGAGAGGCGATTGCTGCGAGAAATCCAAAATAGCCAGGTTGGGGTACTCATACTCATGTAGAAGGCTGTATGGAAGGTAGAGTGTTGGGTAAACGGTTAGAGAATGGCTGAAAATGAAGTTAATCGTCATAGAAATACAAGCTTGAGGCGCTGGGAAGCAAAATAGAACCGAATATTTCCAATTAACCACAGAGGACATTTATAAGATATTCATTATTCATTTAGTAACAAGAAAAATTATGGTAATCATTCAATTATAGCATTGACATTAGTAAAGAATTGGATTGACTCTGGCGTCATTTTGTGGAACCGTTTCATATTTGAAAGGAATACATTTATGACTTTATGATGACTTTACAGTTGAAACCCGGGTAGTGGCTAAGACAAGATTAAACATAATCAATCCAACGTTTGGTAATGGTTTTCAGTCAGATGAGGTCATTTGTTTAAAACATTTAGTTTAGTGACTTTTTCCGGTTGGAAAAATTAGGGTTTTTGACGTTAGCACGTATGGCTGAGACGAAGCGAGCTGATTCCTGTTGAAAACATGCATACCCACATAAAAAATATCCGGTAGATAATTGAATACTTCCGGCTACCCAACTAATTAAACTTAAGGTGTTTGGTTTACTTCTGTAATTTCTAGCCGAGATTGACTCTATGGCTAAGTTTCTTTCACCATCAAGTTTCAGAAATGTGTTTATGGAAAGTACGTTACTTATGTTACGAGTTTGCATTAGAAGGCTTGTTATAAGCTTAACATTGAGTGTACGTTGGTTAACAAAACGGGAACCCAAGACTTACGTATTTAAAAAAATACCTCATAACCATTGGGAGCGACGATCCAAGTGTCATAGTTGATTTCTGCGAAGTCCACGTAGAGTGACTGGCGACGACAGGAATTGCGTGGTGATTTCTTTTTCGAACCGGGTGTTTCCTTGTGTCTGGATAACTCAGACCCTCCGGTCCAGATCATGTTCGTCTTTTCCTCGTATGCATCTTTGGTGCTTCGTTTCCAACGCCACTTCCTTTCTGTATTAGACAAGAGTTGGCCCTTGGACTTGATATCCGGCGAATAAAACAGGAGTAGCTGAGGAGGTTCTCTTGCGGTTGGGTTTTCGTGTTTATTCACTTGGTTGAAACTTTCTGGAATTACTAAAGTCATGGCATTCTTATTACCTGGTAGATGGACTTCAAGATGAAGGAGATTCATGGACCTGTGAGAATATTTACTGAGCGGATCCGTCTGCCGATTGCGAAATAGGGCCTCGGTGACGTTTAGAGACACCGCTGGTGTAAAATTTAGGGAGGAGTTATAAATTGGCCGTGGATAATAATTTATGGGGATTGAATCTAATCTAATGGTTGGTTGTGTGCCAGAATCCTCATTTTTGGGGACCATGAAGACGTGGATCATATCTGGTTTTGCTGGAAGAAAAAAATAAAATATTTAGTTTTCCACCGTATAGTAGTATATTAGTTTAGACGGCGATTTCACTACGCCGTGTAACTCGTATTGAAAGATTCACAATTTATTTATTTAGAATATAATCTTGCAGTTGGCTACAAGCCTGGTGGCAAGTATAGAATATGAGTGAAACCAATGAACAATTATAATGAAATACTGCTTTACATATTTTCACAATTAGTTATATAGCAGTATAATACAAAAATAAAATTTAAATAAAAAGCAAACTCTCAAATGCATATTTAAAATTTACATTGGCCAACCTCTTCTTAAAACATTTAACATATTTACAACCCTTGTTTA
>WURS02068695.1:0-10488 GCA_011762765.2 Rhinocypha anisoptera | reverse complement strand
TGATCATAACAACCTTTCACAATCCTAACTTCTCTGCATCGCACTCGATCTACTTCCAAGTCTAATTCTATCACAGGAGGGTCACATACACTCGCAGCACACTCTAGTTGTGACCCAAAAAGCGTAAAATAACTCCGCTCTTTTACCGTCTCATTACCTCTCCCGAGTATTATTCTCATGAATACTAATTTTTTTGTTGAATGTCCCGAAATAAAATTTTCGAGCACGCAAATTCCCCAAACACGAAAAGATTAAAATCACCGGAGAGCTTATAGAGTCCTCATCGAGAGTACACAACGAGAGCTCTTAAGAGCGAAGCGGGTAACCCGGAATCAACCAAGTTAAAACACCGGCCGTCGAAACAACATTCGTCCGATACGGATGCAAGCACAAGAATTGCGCGCAAACGGGATGGTCAAACACGAGTTTCCCGATCTCGAATTAATTAATCTTTGTTCGGTCCCCCGCAACAAATTTCGAGAAACTTTCATGTTTCAATCGGCCCGACGACGTCAACAACCCAACGATTTCAGTTCCGGTGGCTTAACTCGAGGCGGGAGGGTGGATATCGCCGTTCCCCTAAACAAACACGGATTCCACAAGCGTAAATTCTTGCGAGATCCAACTGGAACTTTTCGCGGAAGAAATTTTCGCCTCAGGAGAAGATAATGTTCAGGTCGATGCCGAATTTCCAAATTTTAAAAAAGTAATCCAAAGGAGTTTCTTGCTAGGAAATCACTGCTAAAGTTGCAAAGTTATTGGATTGGTGAGAGAGCATTAGACTGGATTAATCCATTTTTAACAGGTCTTTGCTAAAACGAGAAAGGGTTCGTTATAGACCGCGTGTTGTACGTGAGAGTATTCGGCTCATTTGGTCTCCCGAAAGAAATTTCCTTCGTTCCTCATTATTCCCGATGAGCGATTATGACGTCAGTACTGTGATCAATCAAGTAAAAAGTTCGACGGTGTACTCGCTTAAATTATAGCAGAGAAAAACTTACAATCAGTTTAGAAAAATCAAATGCATCCAACTTCTATTTTCATGCATGCATTAACGAAATCAATGCTCTCTCTTCATCTGGTTTAGGTGCCACATTCCCTAAAAAAAAATTTTTTTTTCTACAGATACTACCAAATGAATTCGAATGTGACCCAAAAAAAATGTACATAATGTATTAGTATTTTTCTATTTGGGTGCGTCGAAGCGTATGATCATTCAGCACCTCTTCAAAATCATATAAAAGCCCCGTTGAAAAAATGGATTATCCTAGGCGGGATTCGAAACAGCAAGATTTGGTTTAGCCGCTAAGTGCTTCACCTCCAGGCTAATTGGGCCGGTACGTATGCGTTTGTAGAATGAATAAACGAAGAAGACGCCTTAAAATTTGCGGGGAAATGGTGTGCGGAGTGACACACGACCATCAAGTTTCGATACTGAGTCCGGCCGCTGGGGAACGTCACTCAACACGTGTGTTAAAAAGGATTAAAGCCATTATGTAAAATTTTAAGCACTTAACGGCTTATATGAATGCATTAGCCAATTCATTGGATTTTTGCGTAGTTAATGCACTAAGTAAAATGCAGGTCGAATCACTCCGTTAATTCTCCTTGAATAGCCCCGTTCACAACCTTTAACAACCACAAGGTGAATTAAAAACCATGGGTTTACAAGGTACGATGACAGAAGCATTCGAAATAAGTCTTATTGCTTTCTTTTGTAGTTCAAGTATAACTTTAGCACGCAGGGCAGAGCCCCAGAACAGAATACCAAATACCATGAGAGAATAAAACTCTCTAAAGTACAAAGAAAGCAACACATCAATGGAAGCAGTATTTCTTATAAGTCTAATCATATAACATTTAGAACTAAGCTTTCTAGCTAATTCACAAATGTGAGAATCCCAGGTCAAGTAGGAATCAAGATTAAGACCATGAAATTTAGTCTGGGTGACCTGGGGAATGTGACTAAGATAAATATTCACATTAACATTTTTGTGTTGCTTGCCTCTCTGTTCATAATATACATTATTTGTGATTTATTTACATTAAGGTGCAAGAAGTTATATTTATACCAATCACTTAGTGTATGGGCAACTAACAGATGACAACAGACAGCTAATGAAGACATTCTGAATTCACTGAGAGACAAAGATGAACAGTTTCAGGAGTTGGAAAAGAAGTTCAGAGAAGTGATGACATAAAGGCGAGGTTTAGAAAGAGAGCTAATGAGAAGTAGAGAGCAGTGCAACAACCTGGAAACTCATTTAAATCAAATGAAAGAACATTTGGATATGTTACAAGACACACTCAATAAAAAGCAAGAAGAGTTGAATGAATGTGAAGAAAAATACTTTTAAAATAAGTGCTTTGATAATGGCAACAAATACCATCTCAAACATCACATTACAAATACATTACACATTACAAATACATCACATCACCATCAAATTACAAGAGTCGGTGTAAGGCGAAATTATGTTTGTAATTAGCGGATACAATGGTTTTGATATCCTTTGAAAACTTTTCTTGTCTATCCTTGGAGCCGCGAGGAAAGTAACTTTAGTTAAATGGAGTTCCTCATGACCTAGTAATATTCCCAAGTTGTTAATATGTTGTAACTACCTTTCATTTATTACCAATGTACATTAAGGCTTCCATTTTTTTGTCTTCGTCATCATATGATGCTTGATTCTTCCTTTTTGAGCTGTCAACGGCTAAAAACACAATGACGCCCATGTTTGCAGTGTCTCTAGGTTTTCATTGCCATGTTAATTGCTAGCTTGCTACTCATTATCATGCAGAATTTTAAATTAATGTTCAATTTTCACGTTGGATTGGATTCTAAATTGAAAAATGTAAAATGCTTCCTGCTCATGGCTGTAATGTATTGCCAGATATTTTACCGAAACGAATGTCTTCTCATTGCGAGAACATATGTCTTGAGGTGTGTCCACGGCCAGTTTTCATAACCCATATAATGTATAATTAGAGTCAAGGTGTAAAGTTTGGGATTGTAAATTTTTCTTTGTTTTTCTTTCAGGCACAATGGGGGCTGAAATGCGAAGATTTTCATTCACACGAGGTATCTTCAGAGTGTTGGGTGTGCCCTTTGATTTTGAAGTTACTCATATTTTCCAATGTGGGAGGCTCATTTGGAATCCTCTTTTCAGGGCAATGCATCCACTCGTTTAATGGAGAAGAAAACTAGCGGTCGCTCAATGTCAGCCGATTGAACTTTGAATTTCCTCTTCCTTCCGCTGTGACATCTTCTATTCTGGAAAGGAACGGATAAATAAATTAATTTTAGGACTCTTCTCTTTTAATTGAACTATCTTGATGATAAGTTAGTGATATTCTTAATGAGGTTTATCGGTGAGTACACTTCTGGTGGCATTTGACAAGTCACTGTTTATCATATTCTCCTTCTCGTAGCATCACGGCCATCCTAGGAAAATCGTCTGGGGAGCTAGTCCGTAACTCAAAGCTTCGGAGCTACATCTAGAAATGGAGTTAATACTTCACCAGACAATTTTACTAAAAGAATCAGTTCCAAATCACATTCAATCAAAAGGAATATACAAATAATTTCTCAGTATTTTTCCTTCCGTCACGCTATTTTAAGGGTACATCACTTTTGGTATTCCTGCTGTTTCTCTAGACCTTAATTCAACAATCTTATTTACCACCATACACAACTTACCACATCTAGAGTGGTCAATGAACAAAAGCTTAGCTCCCTGAAGTTTCACTGACATAATTTTGACCCTTCAGAAGTTATTTTATTAACTCTGATCTACTACTTGAGCTACTTAATATAAAAGGCTAATCAATCCAAAATATTATTACTGATGAGCAACTGATTCGTGAAGTACAATCCCAGAGTTCCTTTCCAAAATTTCATCTGTTATCTGCTCAAGAGTTTCAGTTAGGTTTTTCTACCACTATCCCTTAATTTTTTCCCCTTCCATCTTTTGTTGCATATTTTGCACTCCCTTTCTGCCTTGTATGACTACCTCCAGTATCTAATTTGATTTGTCTGCTGTACAGTTCTGCTCTATTCTCAGCTTTTAGTTCAGCTACTACTATAAATTATTGTTCCTTCACCTGTCATAATTATGTCCAATTTTAAAATTCACTGAGGAGGCATAACCAGGTGGAATTCCATAATGAAACAAAATAGAAGTTGTCACTTGTTTATTTCAACAAAAGGAGCACAGGAAAACTCCAAAGGTTTTGACATTTATCGATGAAACCAGTTGAGTTTTCCTTTACTTTTTATGTGGAAATATACAAGAGACACATCTACTTTTCTCTGCAAGGGTTGCATATTTTTGTCAAAATATTATAGGCTTATACAATTTGAGAATATACCCTATAAATGTTACATGGCAAAGCTATAAATCCTTAACTGCTAGCAAAAAAAGAAGATAGAAGACTTTTGTTTGAGTGTAAGAGTTTGATTATAGAATAATAGACATTAATTCAACTTTGAGGACTTCATCTATGTCATATTGTTTCTTCAACACAAGGAACTTGGGTATTGGCAACTAAGAGTGATGACATGAAGGTATATGATTTTCATGCTTTTAGCAGTCAGATAAGGATCTATTTGGATATTCTAATGATATTTGCCAAATCCTTTTGATAGCAAAATATTACTTCAGAGAGAAAAAACTGATGGATTTTTTTACCTTAAGAATACAAAGAATTCCCTTAAAAAATTCAATTGTAATGTGTAAGGGATGCATCAATCTATGAAGACACAGGCAAAAGGAATGTAAATAGGACAATGAGTGACTACACACTTTTTTACACTTTTGAGATTGTTAACGACCAAAAACCTACAAGTGATAATGAAAGCATGAGCTTGAGAAATATTTTTTAATTTGCATGATAGGAAACTTGTGTGGAAGTGCAACAAGAATTATGAGAGAAAATAACTCTCTAATTAACAAAAAATGAACACTAAATGATGGAGAGTCAAGTGTACAAAATGTATCCTAATAAAACTGGTAAACTGCTATTATTCCACAACCAAAACCAGGTTTTGCTTATGACCTACGCTTGGTTGTGGATGCATCACTAATTTTGTGGAATGAATCAAAATAATCCCCTATTATATTTTTGGATATTGTTTCCAGCGCTCTCTAGAAATCTTGTACCGCTGACATTCATGGACACCTTTCACATTTTAATGAAGTTCAGTTAAAATTATACTAAGTGAAACTTATAAAGCAATATGCAATAAGTTAAAAGTGAATTTGAGCAAACATACAAGAGAGAAAGGTAAAGTCAGTATTTACTGAGTAAAAAAGGGGAAAATTTTTTAATTGTTTCTAAACCAATGCAAAATCATTGTTGTTGCAAAAAAATTTTTCTATGGCAGATTCAAGTTCCCTTATGGCCAATATTTGACAATATATTCATTCTTTCAACTAATTAATTTATTTTAGAATTAGACAAGCCGGCATAAAAATGTTAATGTTACTTGTTTTGATTTGTTGTAGGTTATTAACAACTCCCTTTGTCTCTATTTTTTACCAGGCAATTACTTTCACCTACATTACAGATTATTGATATCTATTTGAATGAAATGTGGCAAAAAACATTTTCTCTGTTGGCTCAATTACAGGTGATAGCTACTTGTTTATGTGAAGATGATTGTAACAGTTCCATTCCTCAAGGAGATTGGATAATACAGTGAAATTTGTCTCAAGAGGAATCTGTTGTAAATGGAAACCTGTCATATTCGGAAAAAGTATTGATCCCAACATTTGTTATAGGAATATTGTTTTCCTGACCTGTGTTAAACGGAAAATTTCAAATGCAGAAATGGAATAAATTTCTTTATGTATACACCTTTGTTGAGCAGAATTGCAAGACAAAAGCATCACAATCTCATTACCCAAGAAAATGCAATCCACCAAGCTGCATCAGCAGATGGTTGAAGGAATCTTTTTTAAAATTATGTACAGGTACATTGTGATGGTGTGACATCTGTCTTCAGATCTCTCAACTTTAAATTTAACCATCTGAATTTTTTATATAGATATCAACTAAAGGACTAATGTGCTAAAATATTCCTAACATTGTCGTATGTGCTGTTCAAAAAAATGCTGATGCAGAGTCTATCCAGCAACTTACAAAAAAGTTTTAGAATAGACTTGAAATTGAGGTAGTGTATGTGAGGGCTAAGTCACCCCATCATACCGAAAGCATCCCATCCTAAAAAACAGACTGTGTGTACATGTATTCTTACAAAATTTTTATGAAGTAAAAATTTAAAAAATGTATTTACAATGTCCCAATGGAATTTCGCTATTTATCAGGAATAGTTTTTTCCATTTATTAAAAATTTCACATTGTGATATCTCTTTACAATAGGCTGTTGCCCCTTAAACTAATGGCCAATCCTGAATTTAGTGGAGCTAGCTGTCTTATAAAAATTGTTGTAGGCCCTACAGGTCCCCTGGTAAAGACAAGTTTCACTGTATAACATATTTGTTTTAAAATATTCAACTTGAGAAAGAGTTTACCCTAGCATTTTCTCAAATTCACTTATAAAATCTGCTAAGGATTATTCACTTTGTCTCCAAAATATAAATCATATTGGTTCATAAAAGATTTGATAAAATTTCCCCTTGGATACAAATGCTGTGTCAACATTTAAATATCTTGTTTTAAATTATTAATCACTGCTGAAATGTCCATAGATGGATGCATTAAGAGAAATGAATGACATTACATACCGCCACTAAGAAATTTTTGTGCCTCCCAGTCATGAGTAAAATAAATGAAGTGAAACGTTACTTAAAAAACCAATGAAGGATTCAGTATGAACAAATAATTAATAAATGAATTTTTCAAAACCATTCCACAATATTAGATGATTAAGACATCATGTATGTGTAATGTTAAAGAAAATGAAACTAAATTAAAGGTATGAAGATAGAAATGTTGTAGTAGTTGTATTTTTGCTTATAGGATGCTTCGACAGGTTTGGCTTCATTTCACACACCTCTTCAAATCATAGAAAAACCCTATTGGACAAACAACACCCATGCCCTGCGTGGGAGTAGAACCCTTAACCCTTGGGTTCACCAGCAAGCACACTACCCACCAAGCTAACCTGGCTGGTAACAGAGATGTAGCATTAAATTTCAATCACATGTGACCACACACTTAAAAAAATAAGGAATTATGATTTGAATGATCAGCTGAGAACAGAAAGCTTCCTATCTTAATTCTCCTACCATGTTTACCAATCATGAGCAAGATTTGGAATGGGAATGCTAACTAACCCTTCAATTTGAAGTTTTTTTCCTGCCATCTGACTGTATTAATAAAGATATGCAGTGGGTCCGCCAGATTGATATTTATTAAAATATAATGCCTAATTTCACATGCAAACCTACATCCCTATGATTTTTTCATATTCTCAGATGCCCTGTCAATTCTCAACATGTGGTTCCATTCCTTTTCAGACACATTTCAATCTTTAAAACAATATAGTGTCTTCCCATACCAACTTCTTGGGATTACTAACTAGTCACATACAATAAAAATTCACATACTGAATATGTACATTGCTACTTTAAATATGATATCAATACCTATTTCTTCTCCTGCTGACAGTTCACCTACTGTATTCTTTCCTGTTCATACCTAAAGCATTAATTGGTGAATGATACACTACAACACCTGATATACACAAGCAGCATGCATGTGGTGATAGCCCTTATCCATCTCACGCTAAATCTGATGTCTCTCATAACTAATATTGATATATATATATATATATATATGAATTTCACCCATGATTTCCCCAAACCAATCAGTCAAAAGTATTATTAGATGATTGAGAGGAGAAATCCTTTCGTCTCCTTTTTCGTGTACCATCTCTCAGATGGTCAGCCACCATCATGGAGATTTTAGTCTTTGTGATTGCAGCAAGAGGTGATTTGATCGTGGAAAAGTTGTAGCACCATCTCTTCAAATTTTCAATACAAGAATTAAGACTTTTTCCAAGAGATATTCTGCGTGCAATCTTTCTCCTAATCTTCAGGTAAAACAGTGGATATTTTTCCCCTTGAATACCATGGCCATGGCTAATTTTCAGATTTTGACAGTAATCAAATGAAAACTATTCGCAATTTCCACAAAAAACAACAAAACTTCTTTAATCACAACTAGTTTCAGTGTACTACACCATTGTCAAATGAGCTGAAGCTTATAATACGAGGTGCGTTAAAGTTGTAATGCCTACAATTTTTTTCTTCAGACTGGAGACAGATAGAAACATGCGGTTTGTTTTAAAATGAGAGGGCACTCTTTGTCAATGCATGACAGAGGTGTACTGTACAACAGACAAAACCTCTAGCGGCAGCAGCGAGAATGAGAACTGTTTGTTTCTTAAAATTGTTTGTTACTTTAAATGGCAACGTTTTTGGAACATGACCAGCATATAATCATTCATGGTGTGACACCGATTGAAATTCATCACCATTTGAAGGAGATGTGTTGATGAAGTCACGGATGTATCGAAAGTGTGTCCATGGGTGCGACAGTTTACAGAAGGCAGAACATCATGTGACAACAAACCAAAACAATCTTGGCCTTACACACTGACAGCATCAGAGCGATTTTCCAGTGGTCAAAACAGACTCCTAAAGAAACCTTCACCGCTGCCATAGAATCATGGCGTCAACGTTGCAAAAAATGTGTACGGCTGAAGGCAGATTATTTCGAGAAGTAACACAAGTTTCATTGTTTTTAAGGTGAATAATTAATTTTTTTATTTCAATTTAATTTTTTTATTAATTTAATTATTTTTTATATTTTAATTTAATATATATTTAATTATTTTTTTAAATTTTATTAATTAAATTAAAATTAATTAATAATTAAATTTAATTAATTTTAATTTATTAATTTAAATAGGAGGCCTTATAACTTGAATGCACTCTTTGCATCACCTCGTATACCCACTTGGTCATGGTGTAGTATACCAAAACTAGTAGCAATTAAAGAAGACGTTCTGTTTTTTTTTGTGGAAATAGCAAATTAACTTGATTTGATTATGGATCATTTCCACCATATCACACTGGACTCTATAGATTTTGACAGTTTCAAACTCCTCTTATCACCCATCTCATCAATTCTTAATTTTTCAATCAATTTCTCCAACACACTCATAATATCATCCTGTATTTCCTACATAGCTCCAGCGTTTCTAAGTTTACCATTTTGTTTTTTCAATGCCCAAGCTTCAAATTGGATTCAGGATTGAAAATATATTTATTTTTCCTGGCATTCCAAGATTAGACCCATATGTCAGTATCAGCTTCACCATCCCATCCTAGGTCTTCAACTATTACTCTCCCATCGGATAATATCTCATTCTTCTTATCAAGATCCTTTCCGCAGGCATGTGCATTTTCTAAATTGTCTTCTTTCAATTGTCTTGCTTTTTCCATTAGAAATACAGCTAGCTACTCCCTGTTATAGACTTATTTCTCACTTTGCCTTCTCCCTTGCAGCCCTTTTGCTGATCTCAGGAAATTCATTTCAAATGCTTCTGTTTGGCCTTTTCTTTTTTGGGGGCAGCATCCAGATCCACAGAATACATAGTAGAAACTGACATCACTTTATAGAATTTCACTTGCATCTTTGGCCATACTTCATCTTGTGCAACATATTCTCAGATAGGAATCAATTTTTTTCTTATGTTTTTGTCCTCTTCATATGTTACGTAACATCCAAACTAATGGAGTGACCTACTTGTTTTCTTGATTAATCTACAAGAAAATATTTTGTAAGTATCAGTTTCAGAAAATATGGTTGGAGGAACTCATAATGAAAATGTGTCTCTTTTTTGCAAATTTAAGAGTTCACTAAAAATGTGCATTGATAATGGCTCAGTAGTCTTTATTTTCATTGAAAAGTTCTGTACTTTCATTTTATTATAGTAAATTATGTCCTTAGTGGCTAGTTCCCTAAAAGTGCCATTGTTTTCGTTTTGATTTTTGATATTTTACGGATATATTTTGGCACTAAATTAGTATACTTTGTTCACTGGAACACACATTCTTTCCTATTTTCTTAGAAATGTCTTGTTCCCTTGCAGACCTTTACTGATCACAGGAATTTAATTTCCAATGCTTCTTTTTGTCTTTGTCCTTTTCTTCTTGGGGCCCACCATTCAGATTCACAGTAGAGTATGAAATAATGAAATTTCATTTGTCTCTTTGGTTGTATTCCTTTTGTGATTTTTATTGTGCTATGTCACATCCTAGATACAGGAAGTTAATATTGGCACAATCTTCAATAGCGATTTCTCCTTATTGGGTGGTCCCCTGAAAGTGCCATAATTTTCATTTTGGCTTTAATATTTTAAGGATATATAGGGCAAATAGGGACAGATATATAGGGCAAATTATTAGAGATGTTAGAAGTAAGACCTACCAAGGAGTAAGAGAGCTAGCACTT
>WURS02068684.1:0-10489 GCA_011762765.2 Rhinocypha anisoptera | reverse complement strand
GAAGACGAGTCCCGGAGTCGGGGATCGAAACGTCGGCTACAAGGGACGCACACACCTGGTGGAAGACCCAGGAAGAATATACTCTAGTGTAAAACAGTTTCCGTGTGTCATTTAATGCCGAAAAACGACGAATAAGGAGTTCGATTCGACACAACAACGATTCTTCACGCGGGTACGAATGGTGAGGTCAGAGGAGGAGAAAACAAATGAGTTGAGCCGGTTCGTAATCGGACGCCACCTCTCGGATCGTCATCACGCGAAATTGCCATGGGAACAACGGGAGTGAAATTAGGTAATCGTTCGCTCGGCACCCGGCCTGGAGCGACTCCTCCCCACGGCGACGGGCGGGCGATCCGGCCGATGTCGACGTGACACAGCGGGTCGGAGCGAAACGCCACCTCGATCGCAGGTCGGGGTCGATCTTTCGAGTCACGCCCGTCGGTCGGGAGGGGTGGGGGGGGTGAGGCACGTGCGTAGATCGGGAGACCCACGCCGCGGGTGTCACGTCGCGCACGCGGACGGTGAAAATCACCGTTTCGCCTCCACCACGAGGGTGCGTACGAGAAAGTGCGTGTGAACCAACGCGACCCGAGATTCACGAACGTGGAAGGATGGTTCGTTAAAATTCCACGAGATTCCCCTCTCCGGGTATTCCGATGTGGTCATAGGAAAAAACACCAGAAAATTCAACGTAATTTTTTCCATTTTTTTTTCTTCAGACTGGAAACGGATAGAAATATGCGGTTTGTTTTAAAATGAGCGGGCACTCTTTGCCACTGCGTGACGGGGATGGCGGCGGAGCGATTGCCTTGTCTTGCTCGTCTATGTCTGCCTTAATATTCCGACGAGAGTTACCAAAGACTGCCACGTTTCTCTTTTTCAATGTATGCATCCATGCATTTCAACATTATCTTTTGAACGAGTGACCATAAATGTGATAACGAAAGAGTTATGCACTCACTTGGTACGCCGTCGACACGGAGCTGAAAAAGATAAAACTAAATAGTAGTGATGACTAAGCTAATAGCTTTTAGTACCTATTTGATTATTAGAAAATTTTATCCGATAATCGATTTGATAAAAATGAAAGAATATAAAAAATATATAATAGTATATAAGCCCTTTTAGAGTTTTCGGCAGTGATAGTAATGGGGATTGATTTTTCCTTTTCCTTGTGGAGGATTCAGATATGATTAAATGAGACACAAACTTTGTAATTCCACATAAATATATTATCTACACGACTCAAGTTTCGTCGCAATTGCGACGAAACCTGGGTCGTGTAGAAAATATATTTATGTGGAATTACAAAGTTTGTGTCTCATTTAATCATGAAGCAGTTCCACTTAGTCACGCCGGAAACTATCTCCTATAGAGTGTGCTCCACCCTCACCTCACATAACCGTAGGTTTGAATACTGTGGTTTAATCACTTCCAGTGTTTAAAATAATAAATATCATCTTTTACATATTTCGTATTCTGTTTGTATCTCTTCATACCAATAATGCCTTTTATTTTCCATCTTATACATACACCTAGCAGGCTCTAGAGCATCTCGTTACATTTCAATTATTCCCACAACCCACATTATACATCTACATTGCCAGCCTCGGTGGCGGCTGGGCAACGTCCTCGTCCGCCAACCTGCAGGTCTCGGGTGCGAATCCTAACTAGGTTGATATTTCAATCTCCACCTAGGGCATTGACATTAAATTGTTAAAATATAGTGCCCACTGTAATTAGTCTCTTACTGTTGTTTGTGTGTGATTGTAAAATTATTTTTTTAAATATGTACGTATTACCCTGCAAGCTGCCGCAAGAGCGTGCGGCAGGGGTGAGCCATCACCTGGTATAAATGCCCACATATTAGATGTTATTCACATTGAAAGAAACTATTACATACCAACATTTCAGTAAAAAAACATTATATTCCTATATCAGTATTTCACAAGAAGATGTTGGTAAAAGAAAGATTTTTCTTAAAAAATTAAAGATTGGGTTGCTTGACGGAAGACCGGGACATCTTGGTCTAGAAAGACAGTACATTCAGAGAGAATGACGAGGTGTGGAAAACAACAAAACGCGTGCAGAGTTGTAATTTGCGTGGTCAAACAAGGGCCTAGGCGTGTATATTAATTATATACAGTAGCTACCCACAGTATTATCTTCGTGATAATGATCACATTTATTCCGATCTCTAATTTTACGAGACGCGGCCAATCTAAGCTAAGGCTCATCACAAACCTACCTTAACCGTTAGATTACCCTATAATCAATTGTGCGAGGAGAAAATTATATTTTATTTCTCTTTGTTTGACAGTCAATCTCCCTGATTCCTAATATGTCTTGGACTTGGAAAAATCGCGGGGTTCATTCAATTGTCTATTTAGTATTAGTACACGATGATGTTAGAGAGCAACTCAACCCTCCCGTTTAATGAAGGTCAGTATCGGCGTCGTTTGCCGTCATTTTTTTCCAAGGTAACCCGCTGATTGCATCAGCCGACCACAGTCGTTGAAGTCTCTCACGTAACAGAGAGTTCGACGCGTGTTCACCCCTTCCCCCCTTCACATCTCCCTCCCAAACTGGCAGTCACTGACTACTCTTACCAAGTTTTACTATCCCGATTAAGTCACTTATTCTTTGGTGTGTATGTGTAAATGTCATCTTATCACCCCAACTTGTAATGCCAATCGGTTTGCCCAATTTACCGCCACGCGCGTAAAATTCTTAAAAATAAAATTGTTCTCACTTACAAAGTGATCCATTGGCGAAAGGAATGCCTATTTCGCGATTTAGACTGTGGTTTTGTTTTAATTCAGTCCAAATTTCGGCACTAATCGACTTTTCGACGTGCAGCTTTAGGAATAATGCTTATTTTCATGAAATACTTACTTTAAATAAATTTCTAATCTCTAATAATGCCGGAGGATCTGCCAAAATTGACTTTTAATCAGTCCCATGGTGATGCTGGGAGTCACAGGAAAAAATTATGTGAATACGCCACGTTATATTCTCCACCAAAGTCATGATTAGGTACGTAGGTTGGTATATAAGGGGTTGATATTAACAGCGAATCTACATGGATGCCTTTTAGCTTCTAATTGTTATTGTGTGAATCTGGGAGCATTTTTATCATGTGTTATTGTATATTTCAAGTCCCAATCAAAAATATATCTGTTGTATAAGCAACATAACACAGTTATCCCGTTCCAGATTTTTGTTGGTTGGATTTCCAATTCAATTTGTGCGTGGAAAAATTTTCCTTATTGAACTGTAGCCATCTATCCGTTTGTGAGCATCATCGAATGAGCTCCAGGTTGCTGATGTCTCACTGCAACGCTTTGTTCTATCGTGTTGGCTGAAAGCTGGTTTTAATTGCTGGCATTCCTCGACACCGGTTTAATTTTTCAGGAAGCTTCTCTACACTTTCGCGTTTCAGCGAGTAGCGGTTATTGTCACATTCCCCGCGAGCGACGCGGCGCCACCAGTCAGCTGTTTACGCGCGTTCCCCGTATTCGCCAATGGGAGCGCGCTGATCACCTCACCTCCTCCCCGCCCTCACGTTGCGTCCTCCCACCCCCTTCCCCACGCATGCCACGCGAAAACCAATTTGCCTTTTAAGACGCAAATGGCGTTTTAAAGGGGAGGTGTGGGGACGACACAGTGTTCCCCAACCAGGGCACCCTCCCCTCCCTCTCCGGTAAAACGCAATTACAAGTTTAATTAAACCGGCTTTCACTTTTAGCGGACGCTCTTCTTTTTTTTCTTCCCAAAAGCGCCGGCGCGTCGCTGTAGTTTAAAGTTCCACCGGCGGCGTCGCGCATCTGTTTTAAACTAACTTTCCTCACCACTGGCATCCCCTGGAATAGTTTCCGACCTAGGTACGCCCGGTCATGACACTTCGCAGTAGAACTTTTATTACGATTACAGAGGATAATGATATTATATATGGTCTAATCAGTTCTTCGTATAAGCGAAGGATAATGCATAATTTAATAGCAGGAAGGTATTTTCCTTTCGGAGTCGTGGAGTGCCCTCACGATAATTCGTGTTCCAAAGTAAGAAACTTTTTTTTACGAGGGCTATTTTTCTCCGTTACATGTGTGTTGGTTCCACAGTGACACGCCCTTGAAACAATAATAGCCGCAACTGAAACAATCAGAGATTAGTTCACGTGCAACTAGTTAGTTTTAAGATTTTAAGTTTATGTTGGAAGGACAATAAATAAACGTTCTACATTCCATTTAAAATTTGTTACACGGTCACTGTTTTGGTACTTTGTATCATCTTCAGGTATATTATTTATTTTTATCATATTATTGACGTGAAGATGATACGAAGTATCGAAGCCATGATCGTGAAATAAATGTATTGCTTTGGATTTACAAAGTTTATTTGTTTCTCGTCCATAATAGAAAGTTAGTCCCGAAACCGTGAAAGTTATCAAGTTATTCTTGAGTTACGAATAGTTATTTTTGAACAGGTGAAAGCTATGTGCAACTTTTAGCTCAAGGAAGTTGCGTGCACTTGACTGTTCTAAGTTATTTTATTCAGCAACCAGGAGGTGGAGGAGTGAACTTTTATCCCCACTATCTGACGTCAGTTGGCCTAGAGATTTTTGTCCTCGAGTTGCTGTCAGCAGCTACCGCAAGTGTTAGCGTTGGGGTCATCAAGTACGATGTGTTTCCCTGTAAGGTGGCGTGTCGAAATTCGATGTTCGTGTTGAGCGTAGGCCTTCCCAACGTCTCAACCCTGTAGACTATCAAGTATAACCTCCGTGTGGTATGCTCTGTGGCTTAACGTTTTACTCATGTTACGAACATGTTGAAACAAATGCAAAACAGGTGCGAAGGTGCTTTTCACTCGAAATCATGTTCATTAAAGCTGTTATAAAATTCAGTGTTCGTCGTCATACCACTGGGTCACAGGTGGAATAGATTAGCGATGTTTTTGACAAAATACGAAAACGAAATAATTTTTTTAAATACACGAATAATGATAAATTATCCCAGCTCCTAAAAGGAGTCACTTATAAGGATATGGAAATGGAAATTCTCCACTGATAAGAAATAAAATTTATTTTGACCGGTTTTGATGTCACTGTCATCATCTTCAGGTCTTGCTACAAATTGCTTGCAAAGCTAGTCGCTGAGAGCTTGTCATAGTTTTCACCTGTGGGCTATACTTTTCTATATCGGTTGCTATACGCTTGATAACATCTTGAAACGGAAGGAAAAAGTGGACATTTTTTTACGCAGCCAGTGAGATAAAAGTGCCATATTAGTGTGTCAACAACGGATACCGTCTTATCAGCAATCTATGATAAGCTCGTGGATTCAAGACCCGTGCCCGCGAGGAGGAAAAATCTACGGAAGCCGGCGCACCCCAACTCCAAGGCTTGCTTTCTCATAGTAATCAATTATTTTCCCCGATTAGTTTTTTGTTTATAACATACCTCTCTTGTTATATCAGCAGGTTAATGTATGCCAATGGAGTTTATCTTTAAAAAATTACACTTTGTTAACTTGAGTGATGATTGAGGCAGTAAACTGTGGTAATTTTACTTGCCCAAGGAATTTTAACCCGGTCTCCTTACTTTCTACGTGGTTTATTCGAAGTTGACCGGATTTGAGGATAATCGGAGGTACTTACGCATGTGCATAATGGACGCGTGCATGCATAATTCCATTCCGATGTAACAATATATGTGACATTTAAATAAATTTCACTGTACGGGATGTTTTGCAAATGTGTATTTATGTCAATTTAAACATCGATAAATGGACGCGCAAAGCGTGGACCCTTGCGATTTAAAGAAACCGGATGGGCTTAAAATTAATTATTCCGTAATAAAGACAATTTTGTGACTTCCGCCGCTTCATTGACCGATACAACCGGTACGCCATCATCAGGCACATTGCCGGAATTTTAGCTTTTCTGCCAGTATTTATAAAGCGGGGCAAAGAATTAGTGGCGAGGGGAGTGCGGGGGCGAAAGGGGAAGGGTAGAAGGTCGGAGGGGGTGTATTCCTCGTCTTTAGACGATACCTCACGTTATGGTGGATGAGGGGGGGGGTGTGCGAGGGGGTAGGGTGATGAGCAGTAAGGGGGATGGGTTAAGGAAAGTGATGTCATTGAGGAGGAGGAGGAGGTCCGAATGTTTATGAAGGCCGATTGTTCGTATTTCGCACGGGTCCATCTTCCTTCCTCCCGACTTATGTACCTCGATGATGGCGTGTAACAGCCGAAACCGGTTGTATCGGTCAATAAAAACGTGGAAAACTGTCTTTATTATGACATCCTGTCACAAAGTCGAAGTTTTTAATTATATAATTATTCCGTCTTTGCGCTTGTTCCCTTGGCCAATACTTCGTGGCTACTGTCCAGCAGCTGACTCATCGTTGACGGTCACTCTTCCTTCGATTTCTCTTTAATTACAGAGGTTTGCGCGAATGAAACCAAGTTCTCGAGGTTGAAAAAATTCTCCTCGCCTTTCATTTGCTCCTCTCCCTTCTCTATTGTAGCAATTCTAGAGTAGAATTCGGCGAGACACTTGGCCTCCGTGGAATCACCACCCGTGGTGATAATTATGATTGATATCGTGATGCACGAACGGCGCCGGAAGGGCAGAGAGTGGCTGACGAAGGGGTATTGCCTGGTATTTGGGGCGCTAGGAGTGTCAAAGTCACATTAGTCGCTCGTTTTGTCACGATTAGATTGTAGATTGCCGTTTGAGAGGGAGGCCACGTTCCATATTTCCCTGCCCACAAGACGCGCTCTGATTTTTTCGAGTTGGATTCTAGAAAAAATACATTATCGTGTGATATTGTCAACATTTAATAATATGCGATTTTTACATTCCAAAATTGGCGACCATATTTACAGATTACTCGTCATGGAAGAGATAATATGGAATGTAAAGGAATTGTTTTCTCTTTAATACGAGTGTAGCTGTGGTGGTATTCACGACGCCGAACAAAATTACCGTCGAGTTACGTAATTAATTCGTTCCAGTGCCAGCTACCCAAGTCGAAATTCGCGCGTGTCGGAAATTAATCCTATAATAACAGTAAAGCTGGCAAAAAGATTTTTTCTACAGAAATTCGAATAAATACTCGACGGATGTCGACGGAAACGATTAAATTCTTTTTTTTTGTGTTCAGCGTAGTGTGATCATCGCATTAAAACCCATGCTTGGCGATATTTTCTCTGCCCTTAGCCTAATACGCGAGCACAAAAAAATATATTGTGCGTAAAAGACTTATGCCAAATGACATTTTATTCTACAGCGGACGTTTATATAAGTACGGATTTACGTAATTCGTGGCTTGCGTGACTCGTGGACTGCCTATATTTACCCTCGTCCCATGAGACGCAGACCGATTTCGGATCAAGTTTTTTGAGTGAAAATAGTGTGTCGCGTCGGCCGGGAAATAGGGTGATTTGAAAGAAGCGGCCCGACGGAGGACTAGGCGCGTGCATTCGCGGTCACATTGCCCTTTCGTTATCGTAATCGAGAGGGCAAAGGGGGCTCGAGACAAAAACCTATCGCGCTGAATCGTTAACCCCCCCCTCCGGGTTGCACGTGGCTTGGAGATGGATTTGGGAGAGCGCCAGCGACTTTTGTGGGCGTGTTTGGCGTCGATTTTCTTGCGCTCTGCGAAACGGAGGCTACATCTTTCCGTGAGCTTTTTTTCCGCGTGTGTGCTCAACCAACGCGAAGTGAGAATCTAATTATGAGGCGAATCCGATTGCTCATTTTTTAATTGGCAAGCAGTGCGGGAGCCGAGCGAGAAAAAATTTCCAAATGGAAGGCGACATTTCGACGTGTTTTCGTTTCCATCGCTACCTTTCGTTGGTACCTTTCTTTGCTGGAGAGAGTGCATTTTCATTCTCTCCGATCGCTACTCCGTCTGCCACCCGTTGTGAATTACTGTCATTGCATCCACAATAGACAAAGAGCAGCGTACTTTTCCAAAGTTTTTATTGAGGATACTACGTGTTTCACCCCGATACTGCGTCGTCGGGACGTGAGACGCGTAGTACCCTTAAGGAGGTTGGATCGCGACCGCGTTAGTCAATATAGCAACGATATTTGGATAAGCTTCCAAGCCATATTGCTATATCTCACAAAAACCCGTTGCTGTCATAAAGATAGTCATTAAATAGTCACCAATAGTCATAAAAAGTAATAGCTAGTAGTCATTGAAAAGTGTTTTAATGAACACTTTTCTCAGCCCTACTAAAATGATGACTAAGCTACAGATACATTTTAATTTATGTGATTTTTAAACCGTTAGTAACTACATAAATATTAAAATTTAAAGTTAGATTAGAATATTCTCTTTTCGTCTGCTATAATGGCAGAAAATCGCTATTTTTCCTAAAACTAACGCTCATCGGTGCATTCATATGCACCTGTGAGCGTTAGTTATTCTTATTTATTGGTAAAATGCGCATCTAATGTCAGTTTTTTTTAATCACACGACTCTGCGATGTAAAACAATAGCTTTTTCCTGGTTGACGCCCATTCTCGCCATTTAGCGCATGTATATGAGTCTTTTTCCGTTAACAAATTAAGATGGCGGACACATTTTTTTATAAGTAACCAAAATAGGAACAAAATTATATGATATTCATTTTGCGATCCAACATCCTTAATAAAACCTCTGGAGTAGTACGTCGCGACCCACTATTCCATTACTGAGAACGACGCGTCGCTCTCAGTCTATTATGGATATGTTAGTAACTTCCACGAACCTGAGCCTGAAACAATGAAATTCAATTTTGTTACAGTTGGTGTAGCAGGTGTAGCAGGTTTTGGGCGAAATTACGTACTCGACGTTGGGATAGATCCGACGAAACAATCTAGTATTTGCATCGTGGCATGTTTAAAATCGAAATACGTTTATAATTATTCAAGCCGGGGGGGCACTCATCGCTTCGCTGGAAGCCGCTCAAAAATGCCAATTTTTCCCTCCGCCTCGCTTCCCTTCTCTCCCACGTTCTGCCGCCGCCGCGCGTCGAGGGACTCGTCCTTCCGCCTGTCATTTTCTCATTGCCGCCGCCGCGTCCTTTTTATCCGATCGAAGTTCGCGCGCGGCACACCTCGCTCTCACAATGGCTGCGGTTATCGCGCTTCGGCTGATTTTTTTTTTTTTTTATTCCACGGTTTTCTCGCTCGGTGGTGGCTCGCAGCGCCCCGTTAGAAATCCGAGCCGTCACGATGCAGTGCGCACGTCCCGGGGGGGGAACCAAGGGGAGGTTTGGTGTTATTTTGGGCTTTTTCGGCGTATTGTTCGAGGTGTTTTTTTTTTTCGAGTCCGATCAGCACTGACATATCAACTCTCCAGAATAAAGATAAGCGATTCCGATTTGATTCACTCGGAAATCGATCATTTTATTACGAATCCCGATTATTTTGAATCGATTATTGTTATCCGATTCTGATTCGATTCGTTTCCGCTTCGATTCTTTATCTTTCCGATTCGATTCAGTTCATATTCCGATTCGATTACGATTTCGATTCAGTTACGATTCCGATTCAATTACGATCCCGATTCAGTTACTATTCCAAATTCAGTTACAATTCCGATTCCAATCGATTCACATTATGCGATTCGAATCGATTTAGAGGTTCCGATTTTTTCAGAGAATCGATTCACACAATAAGATCCGAATCGATTATTTCCTTGAAATCGCCCATCTCTATTCCAGGCATGTAGGAAAGCTCCAAAAATAATTTTTTTAAGTTATCATTTACTTGCTAGCTGAAAGTTACTTGTCTTTCGCGCCCGACGTAGTTAATCGGGATACTCGAGAGAGAGAGAGAGAGAGAGAGTAGACGTGGAGAGGAGAACAGGGGACTGGGTTTTCGGGATAGCGCGGCGAGCAAGTCGAAAATGAGTCGTCACGTTGGCGTGAAGTGATTCCCATGCCATTCGCTCTTGAATGTGCACAGCGGCGATGTTCATTGGCGTTTGATCGACATCCCTTTTAAATGGAGAACGCTCGAGTCCGTCGTCGAATGCGTCAGCTGTTCGCAGGTAATCGAAAAATCTTCGACGGGAGAGGGATTGCCGTGGGTTTGAGCGATTTTTTCCCCGAGCTCTTCCCGTGCACAAACGGGGTCGCTTCGTTAATTCGCTTTGGCACATGTTTTTTTTTACAGCCGCGTGCCCTTGCTGACGCCGACCGTTCGGGAAAATTAGTTCGCGACGAACACAGCATCCATGCCCTGGGCGGAAACCCGCGACCTCTGGATTGGCCGGCCCACGCACTACCCACTCGGATAATCCGGCTGGCTAACAGCGTAATTATTCTTTGATAAACGGTTCCTCTGACGTTTAAAGAAGAAACGGATAGGGCCCCATTATCTTCATCCCTTCGTTATATTATGGAGCCTACGTAAACATCCAGACGTGCTACCGGGGGTTTCCCGAAGCGGAGGAGGGTGAGGCCACCCACCGACTACGGTGAGAGGCAAG
>WURS02068673.1:0-10489 GCA_011762765.2 Rhinocypha anisoptera | reverse complement strand
GATTTTCTCAGGCGGTTGAGGAAGGGCCGATACGGCCCGAAAGCTTCCGAACAAGAAGAAAATGTGTCTCTTTTTCTTTGTTTCTGTGTTTTTATGTACTTTTTGTGCCGTCTTAGATACTTATACATTGCTCCACTGAGCTTTTCTTCATTTGTGTATATATATACACACACACTTGGAAAGAAAAGGAGACACAGACACAAAGAACACTCACAAGATAGTTCGTACGTTTCGGCGGGAGATCCGAGAGCGCCTTTTAGAGTACTGCCACAGTTCTCTAGCACGTCGCTGACGACGGCGAAGCCGAAGCCTGCCGCAGCGTACGAACTAATCTTGTGAGTGTCCTTTGTGTCTGTATCTCCTTCTTTACTTTCCAAGTATTTATATTTGTAAGTGAAAGACTCACATTTGGAAGAAATATTTCGGGTTTGCCCCTTCGTCGGTCTGGGAGAAAATTGACGAAGGAGCAAGCAAGTCCCGAAATTTTTCTTCCCAATGTGAGTCTTTTAAGTGTTTCTTTTTGTGTGTGTGTGTATAAAAGTGTGTTCGTGTGCTCGTGTGTGTATGTGTGTGTGTGTTTGTGTGTATATATATGTATATATATATATAATGTATACACACACTGAAAATTTATTCTCCAAAGCTATTTATGAAACTTTTTCAATACTTCTTACTAAGGCATCACGCGGAGACCGAGTACTGGAAGGATGCTACAGTAGACACACTGAAAAAGGAATTTATTGGACAGAGGGAAATAATCAATAAATTTTCTTTGATACCAATTGAGGAAATGAAGGGAACCCGTGCCCCATTCCTTCAAATGTCAGGGGATAATACTTTTCAAATGATATCAGAAAATAACCTGGAGTGGGATTGTTCGTGGCCAACTAATCAATTCTCTGATCCTCCCATGTGGCCCTATACCCTGGATTATACTTCTGAGCAGGTGAGCAATTGAAATCAATTAAGTAATAATTTGTGAATATTGTGCTGTGTGTTGAATTTCATCCTGTGTTACATTACGAGAGCAAACAATTGCTAACCAGACAGGTGACTCACAGCCATTATCATGGGTTATCAAAACCCAAGATTGGTTTTGTAGCAGCTCTCCAAACAGTCTTGTAACCTCCAAATACTTTGCCTCATGGCCGTAGGAAAGTAAACTTTATATACATTTCTGAAACTTTGCCTCGTTTGTCACGCAAAGTATTATCTCTTACTCAACCCAAAATCAACTTCCAGTCTGCCGCTCCAACGTCCACCAGTTATAATAACTCTAATCAGAGTTTTGGCAATCAAAAAAAATGTCCTTGTCACATCATAATCGCACCCATTCTTCTTTTGTTATGACTCATGCTGCGACTCATACTGATTCTTTCACGTTCCAATTCAATTTTAAAATAAAGTAAAATAACGTTATCCGTATTGCCTACTTTTTGTTCATTAAACTGCATACTTGAATGGAGGGAAATCAACCAGATGATTACAAGTCATCTGATTGACGCATAAATTTTGTCACGACTTATCTTCTATGAGTAGCCTAAGAATTATGACTTAACCTTGGGTAAATATTTTCTTTTATAATCTTTCGAAGGCAGGAAAAAGTAAATTGAATATGGTCAAACTAGGTGCCTTCCATACAAGATTATTTATGCTTTGAATAGTAATTCCTGGAGTTGAAATATGTAATTGCCAAACCAGATCAAAATTTAGGAAAAGAGTTAATGACAAAAAAATTTTGGTATAGATAGCTAATCCTGAAATATTGAAACGAACCTTATGGAATAAGGATAGAATTAAAGCACTTTACAATACAACTAATTTTGATCCTGACGGTCTTCACTTTGAATGCATTCAAAGTTTTTCTACCAGATAAGGTTGGTTTATGATGGACGATACTTCATATTAGTCACCAATACGATTTATTGGAGTCTTCCAAAGACGTAATTTCAGAGAAATCTACTTATTTACCTTTGGTGTAAAATTAACAATATTCCTCTTCATTCCGCATAATTTCAACCTCTTCTTATCCTATCTAACGTGCTTACCCATCTCCTAACTGGATCTCGCTTTCCCAACATTCTACCTTTTGTCATTGACATCAACATACCTCTCCACTCTCTAATATTAAAAAAAAAGTCAGAATAGTTTTTTCACGTCGGAGGTAGTAATTTCAGTAATTCTGCCATTATCCTTTATAAAAGCAATGTAGAAAATCTCACGCTTTGGCAACGCATAAACAACCAAGAATTTTGGTGAAGAATGTTTAAAATAGAACCTCTAATAAATAAATCTTAATAACTATCTCCGGTAACTTTCCAATAATTCTTTCATCTGATTATTTTTCATTACAGTCGTAAAATACTGCATTACCAAGCAGTTATTAAGGATTATGAGCATTTTTTCAATATTGGATATGTTTAGCTTCGGTCGTGAATAGTTTTAATTATATATAGAAGGTTTTTCTGCATAGTTATTGATTCAGTGAAGATATTTTTAAACAAAACTACAAAATTTTAACAAAATAGTTTTTAAAAATACTAGCTAGTCCAGCACAGGAAAGCGAAGCAAATATATCATTGACCACCTATGGGAATCCTCTACTTCGTTTCGCACTTATTTCTTAGGGACGGGCGATCTAATACGCGCGATGGTTCAATGTTATCGCTCCCACCATTCATTCCAGGAGTATATAATTTTTCTTAATTTCTACATGTTTTTGAGTAATGCCTGCTTCACAAGGATTGACGTTTCCATGTAAATTTACAGGAATGCCCCATTCCACCGTGCCCACAATCCAAATTTCCTGGAAAATGGGTGGTCCCAATGGTTGACTGGTCAAATGATGATGGCATTCCTTGCTCGATGGTTGATACTTGCCCCGTGTGAGTACCTATTCTTCCTACCATATGTTCTATATAGTACTATTTTCTCGTCGCTTCTTGTGTGAAAATGTTTTCCTGCAGCGCGCCGCCGCGTCGTATCTCCTTCATTAATACACTGTATTTATTCATTAAATAATTACCTCGTCGGAATTAATATGCATCTTAAACGAGAGTTTTAATTCAGTAATGAGGTTGAATTACATTGATTTTCAGAATAAGTGACCCGGACCAGCTCCTTACTTTCATCAAACAGAATTTCCAGAGGCATTATAACAGTAATCGCGCCCCCTTCCCATTCTTCATCCATGCAGCATGGTTTGCTGCTATGCCAATGAGGTTAGACGTCTATGAAAAGTAAGTGAAACGCCTATACTTATCTTTAGAAAATTCACGTGAAAATAACATTAATTACCACAATTGGCACAAAATTGGTGACGTCAACAACGAAATGAATTAATTATTAATACGGCAGCATATTGACATTTAACAAATTACGTTGTCATCTATTATAACTAGCATGGTAAAATTATCAATGAAATATTATCGTTAGCACAGTCTTGACCTATGTAAATGCAATAATGCAATTTTTTTCTAGATTCTTGGACTATTTGGCGAGCCTTCCAGATGTTTACATTGTTTCCGTGTCTCAAATGTTGGAATGGGTGAAGAATCCTACTCCCATAGCGAACTTAGACAATCTTTGGAAATGCTGGAATATCCCTGAGGAGAATTGTGCAAGACCGAGGACATGCGAGCTCAAGAGGCAAGACAACGGGGAGACTCGATACATGTCTTCCTGTGTCGCCTGTCCCGATGTTTATCCATGGTTAGATAATCCATCCGGGATGCAAAATAATGCAAAAAGAAGCTAAAAGCATTTAATGATGATGGTAAATTTCGAAAAAAAGCATTTCATTCTTTGAAAACCACCGTTATAATCAGCACGTGGAAACTTCTGTATACTCATCTGCAAAAAGAATGTGATTTTCTTTCAAAGATTTACAATAAAATATATAATGTTTCTATTTATTGTATTTTGCTTATCTTTGAATATCTTGGAGGGTACTATTACTGTATTACTATTGAAAGGTGAAGAATATGTTGATGTTTAACCTTGATTCATCTTCAAATAAGTTAAAGTTGTTTAAAATGCTAATTATATATTTAATAAATTTGTAAACTTTATATCTTAAACGGTATATATTTTATTTTTATTTATTTAAAAATTTTATATTTATGAAAATTATACATGCAAATGTTAATAATGTAAGATTATATAACATGTGGTTATGGATAAGGATGGAAGGAGTGAGCTGGAGGGACAAAATGAGGAATGAAGAAGAGTTGAGGAGAGCAGATGAGGAAAGGGCCTTGATAGAAAAGATGAGAAGGAGAAAGAAAAACTGGACTGATCATTGCATAAGACGTGATTGTTTGCTGGTGAATGGGTTAGAAGGAATGGTGGAAGGAAAGTGGAAAAGAAAAAGAAAAAGGAATCAAATGTTGGATGAAAGCAAAGTACATAGAAGGAAGATATGAGTTCACAAAAAGACTAGCTGAGAGCTTGGAATGAAGGAGCCCATATGAATATGTTTATCGAAACAAAACAAAATTTAAGGCGTCGATGTATTCCTACTATTTTCATGACAACTGCCAATAGCAGTGAAAGTATTAGTAACGCAGGTAAATAATTGTCAAATAGTGGTGGTGGTCAGAGGAAACACATGACGTGTTAGATTCAGAGCTGTCTCTGGTACTGGCTAGTAAAGCATGGGGTAGAATGCCCAATACATCATTGATCGCCTAAGGGATCCCCTAATACTTCGTTTCACATTTATTTCTTGGAGACGGGCCATCTAATATGTGTGCTGGTTCAATTATCGTCGTCAAAGAAGTTATTCGTGATATGACAAAAAATAGCCTATATTTATTTGGAGGGTTTGATTCCATACAAAATTCAAAGATTTGTATATCAAAACCTTAAATGCTTCTATTCGTGGTATGTCCTTTTTTAAATATCCATGAGGCCAATGCTTGATAAGTAGCAGTCTCATGAAAAGACATCGTCAGACAGGTAGTTGTACCTGACAGGTTACGTTGAAACTTCGAAACCCGAGTCGTACTCAGTATACTTAAAGAGTTAATCCTGGAGAAAGATGGATTATCGAATTGACGGACGACATAAGGAACAGAGAAGTATACAAAGGAAAAGGGGACAAAAATATCATACGAAAAAATAGACAGAAAATAACCACTATCTGAGTGGTCCTTGAGAAAAATGTAGTATTTCTTAGTTAAGTAATAGAAGGAAATAATGTAAAAAAAATGTAAATATTCAGACGTAATGAGGAAGATTAGGAAGGCAGTGTTGTAATGAAATAACAGATTTTTTTGGAATGATGATCTTAAGAAGAAGGTAAAGGGGCCTTAACACGGCCTACATAGCAACGAATTAAAACGGAAGTGGAAAAATCTAGGGTGAAATAAAATTATATTTGATCAAAAAGGATGAAGGGCTGCGTTCAGAAATTATTCGGATCGAAAAGCTTATCAAACTAAACATTTTAAATATATTTTTAAAAATAATTATTATTATTAAAGGGATTTAATTTTGTTCATATTTGCTTTACTTCACTCACAAATACATTGGAAACACCCCGATTTTCAAGCTAGTAAGCTTATTCATTCCTTTAGGTGAAAATTTTCCAAGTCGGATCAGTCATTAATGCCAGTGATCTCTTCTCCAGCGATCGCAAGTTCACACGTCCCTAGCCGCTCCCTTCACCGTCAGGATTCCCCAGCCAAGGGTACTCAGGAGGACAGGGAACACAGGATTCCATATAACGCTCCTCAACGATGTCCTCTCGGGTCAAGTGACAGTCAACAGGCAGGCAAGCATCTTCAGGAACCTGCCAGCACTTCCAAAAGTCACCCATTTCCGATAATGGGGTCGGGTTTTGGATCCACTCCAACGTCTGAGAAACACTCACTATGTAGACGTCACCGAGGTTCTCCAAATAATCCAAAAACCTTTATGGACGATAAGTCGATAAGTTGAGTGCGAGGAAGTGACATTTTAATTTTTGGCCCCGAAATATCTCCGCAAAATCAGAAAAAGTGACGAGTAAAAAAACTGAGTTAAGTTATAAATAAAATCAACTCCAGTGTCTACAAATATTTTATCACGTTGATGCATTATTCGTAATAGAAGCTGTTTTGTGTCACTATATCGTAACCCACTGCAAGAAATGCGTATTGGTTAAGGTATTGGTACTGGTTAAGATATAAGCAAATTCACTTTATTCACCATAGAATTATTATAAAGTATGAAAAATTATAATGTTGCGGAGATATTCACATTGGTAAAACAAAAGCTTAAAGCAGAATATTATATAAATATTCCTTACCTGTTATATACGTCGAATCTCATGGGAAGCGCCAAGAACCAGCCGGCATGGAGGAAGAAAGGGAATGGAGCCCTGTTTCCGTCGTAATGTCGGTGGAAGTTTTCCTTCATAAACTCTAGGAGCTGGTCATTGTCGTCGATACTGGTGGGGAGATAAGTATGATAAGTATCACTCCCTAATTACACTTTCATTATCATCAGATTTCGCCAAAAGAAGGAGTACGCTATAATTATATAATTAATCCTCTCTGATTTCTTTGCTTGTCACAGTGAGGTATCATACTTAATGCACCATTGAGGATGGCAGATGTTACATTTTGAAATTATATCCCGAAAACATATATAGCCTGTAATTAAAAGGAAATAAGTCCGAAATCCGTATTTGTTCATGATAAAAGGTTGAAATATCGTCCTTTATTTAAACTATTGTGATGAGCGATCTTTTAATGTGGAGATTAACATTGCTTGAATGGCCACTAGGGAAAGAGAAATAGAGAAAGAGGGAAGCTTTTGAGATGCGGATGGAAAGAAAGGTGAATAAAAACGGTCGGAACTGAAGATAAACAAGGAAGCATTAGATCTAGTCGCAATTTCAAGAGTTTTGAGTGAAGTTCAAAGAAGGCAGGTAAGGATGATGCCTTAAGTATTAAATGGCATGGAAGTTTTGAAGAGGGAGTACGCTAGGAGCTAGAAGAAAAGTGTGTGAAAAGACATTTTGAATGGCATGACGGAATGTAGAAATGTGACGGAAATGGAGATCTGAAAATAGAGAATTATTATTTTATCGCTAAAGTTATTAGAATGTCACCAGAAACCTATCTCAAACGTGGACTACTTATAATAATAATGCCACTGTAATTAAAACATAAGAAATGAATAGCATTGAGTTCAATGATGGCAGGTAACTGTGTCACTCTCATTAAAAATCTTAGTTTTTCAGCAAGTGTGTTACTTTTAACACAAAGTAACAACAATATGGAAATATTTAGAAGTCAACACTATTTACGCTACCGTTACTCACTATGTACAGGCGTCGACCATAGAACAGTGAATGTGGTCTTTGTCCATCCAGTCGACCATTGGAACTACCCAAATTCCGGGGAATGTTGACACTGGGCAGGGAGGAATCGGGCAGTCCTGTCGAAATAAATAGTAGGTGCATAAACTACTTTTGCCTAATAATATTATTTTCCTTCATGTTGTATTAGTAGTTGAAGTATTTTATTTATAGGGTGCTTCGTCGGCTATGGTCATTCAAACCTCTTCAAATCATAGAAAAAAAACCAGTGGGACAAACACAACACCCATGCCCTGGGCGGGACTCGAACCCGCGACCTTTGGGTTTCCAGCAATAGGAGTGATCAGGTGGTGTGGGTTTTAGTGGTTATGGGCCTAGGCCGAGTCCCACACTCCCCAGGGCTGTCTTCCCTGGGGGTGCGTAAATGCATTTCCGACAAAACCTAAAAAAAAAATTTTTTTTGGATAGCCGGCAAGCGCACTTCCCACAGGATAACAAGGCCGACTATTTTCCTTCTACATCCTAGGAAAATCTGGGAAACAATCCAAAAACTAATTTTTTTCAATAAGAAGTGCATCTATAGACATATCTTCTTCAATAAATATTTTCTTGCATTATTTAGAAATACTCTTTCGCTCTTTTTTAAGTTTTATTTCACACCAAGGATAAGAAATAGAAAAAGAGTTTGTTCTTGTGAGTAAACCATTAGCAAGGAGTCTAAATGTGAACCCCTCCTGGTATTAGTATTCTCGTTTTTAACAGTGAGTTTATAATAATTAAATTTATAATTTAAAATAATTTTTTAACCTGGGGAGATTTAAAATCCAAGGTATAGGGCCAGGGAATTTGGTTCATTTCGTTTTGTCCAGTGGGCCATGAACAATCCCATTTAAGATTGTTTTTTTTCAACATCTCGAAAGTATTGTCTCCAGCATTCTGTAGGTATGGAGCCCTGATACCCTTCAGCGCATCCTTGGGGATGAGTCCAAATTTGTTAAGAATTTCCTCCTGGTCAACGAATTCTTTCTCCAGCTGTTCCACTGTCGCTGTTGCCCAATAATCTGTGCCCGTCTGGTGACTTTAAAGTAATAATTGGAATATGTTTAGTATAAAACATGTTTGTCTACACACAAGGAATTTAATCATATTGTCTCATATAATGATCTCTTAATAGTGAAATCCAGATCAAAATTTATTTACTGCACATTCAAAATAAGGTATCTAGCAGGAGGCCGATGTCCTAAGCCGCAAAAAACTTGAAACCGTCAATAACATAGGATATTACCTTATAATTTTAGGATATTACCAATATTAACTATTATATTAGACAAAATATATGCCTTATAAAATTAGTAATAATTATTTTTTTAAGGTTAAAAGTCAAAAGATTCAATAGAGTCGTACCATCTCCAGAAAGAACTATATTCGTAAAATTTACATTTTATTGTTTTTCGAAATTATTTGAAAATAGAAATTCAATATTTAGTTTTTTTAATATTTCATTCGTTTGAGTTTGTGTTATTCCTATAGTTATTAAGTTAGATAACCAGAAATAAGGGTCATTAAGTTGAGCCACTAGTGCTTGTTATAATCAAGGAAAATAGTGACAGAGATAAAAAATCTTAAAGATATTCTAGGATTTAGTCTGCTATGGTCGAAAGACATCAAGGGGTACATAGTTTCCACAGAGAAAAAATAAGCCATTGTGGAGAGTGAAAAGAATCTTCAAAGAGGCATTTCAAGCTACATCATAGTCTAGAGTAAAGGGTCAAAACGAAAGTTATAACGTTCTTGGGCGCTCAACCAATAAAAATTAAAATAATGTTAAATGAAAAATATTTAAAACAGATAAAAAATATTTAATATCTGGGTTGCGGTCTAACATATGACTAGAGTCAGGAAGTAGAACAGAAACTAAATAAATTTAGTGCTATAAAAATAGTGCGGTTATAAGAACACTGAAAAATAACAAAAAAAGAAAACCAATTGAATGTTACGAAACCATAGCGGTATCGACATTTAATTACCTGAGGAAGCAATTCATGGACAACAACAAAAAAAGAAGAAACCGCATGAAATTAAAAGTAGTAAGTAAAAAAAGAAAGTAAAAGCGCATGA
The DNA here is from genome assembly GCA_011762765.2 of Rhinocypha anisoptera. NCBI lineage: Eukaryota > Metazoa > Arthropoda > Insecta > Odonata > Chlorocyphidae > Rhinocypha > Rhinocypha anisoptera. The sequence continues at coordinate 1,062 of WURS02068673.1, read as the reverse complement.
AAAGAATTTCTTGAGGAAAACGAAAGGCTACAAAAACGGATCATTTAAGAAACGAAGACATAAGAACAGACCTGTAAATATTTATCTAAATGGAAGAATATAGGAAAGGAGTTTTTGAAAAGAAGACCGAGGAAGAGATGATGTATCGAAACACGAAAAACTGACTAACACATGGAGCGAATAAGAAGATGGCGGGTTTTTCCACTCTCGATTGAAGGTTGCGCCGAATATTGTTTTATTTTAACTTCTTAATCCACCTTGTGGGATAGCCCCATCTCAGAGTGGCGTATATTCCTAACCCACAACCATAACATTAGATGAATTAGAGAAACCCTCCATTAAACTCACTAGTTACACGAATAACAAGAATTCTAAAACAAAGCTATCATCGCGACATACGCCCACTCCATTTGTGAGGAATAAGAAATTAACTTAACTTAAAATTATAACATTGCCTCTTCAGAGAAAAGCACCTTTTAAACTTGCTCTTTAAAAGATGATAATATTATGTCTGTCAAACCGCACCTTTAATTATTGTACTCTTAATTCTCTTGAGAAAAGAGCTAGTTTGACTTCTAAATGTGCAATACTTTGTATCTTCTACCAACCAACTCCACTCCTGAAATGTGGAAACAGACTTATCTACTTTATCTGATTCAATTTCTAATATATTATTCAAAACTTTTGTGATCAAGTGGTAAGTTTTCGAGACATTGTGAAATAATTCTTTTCACCAGAGTCATCGGATGAACCTGCTTGAGGCATATCATTAATGTTTCTGAGGTATAACAATAACATTCATATGATAAGTTACGGATAAATTCGCACCATATGAATAAACATTTGTTACAGAAACCTCCTCAATCCGCTGATAACTTATCTTCCATATTATGAAACTCATTAGTAGTTAACTAGAAGGAAGACTAAAATACTAGTATGCGGAAGAGAGAAGCTGAGTGCAGACGTCGAGCTACAAGGAGAGAATTTAGAACAAGTGGAATCCTTCACCTACCTGGGAAGCAGAATTACATGGGATGGAAGAAGCTCTATGGATATCAAGGG
>WURS02068662.1:0-10490 GCA_011762765.2 Rhinocypha anisoptera | reverse complement strand
TACTAACACACCCACCGCGCCGCACAATACACTCACCGCGCCGCACAACACACCCACCGCGCCGCACAACACACCCATACACCCTCTCTCTCTTTGAGTGCGTCAGGCGGAATCAACCTCAATCGCTTAATTAAGCCGGACGCGGAATAGTCGCCCGGGTTTTGGCGCGACACATGGCTCAATATTTTCCATTCGGGAAATTGGCTCCGACGCATTCCCCGTCGTCGAGTTGATAAGCTGTTTCCCCGCACAACGCATCCCAGATCGTGTTAAGAAGTCTGTTTTACGGCCCGCGCACGAAGGGAACATTTCAAACAAGGCGTTGCCGTGGAAGACTTAAGCTTCACTTCTGTGGAGGAAATATTTGCTTTAGCTTCCGGAGCATCTTCTGCTTGTTTGAACGACGGAATGCATCGCTATGACACCCTTAAAGTTTTTAAAAAGTCTAAATAAATTGTGAAACATAAAATGGAATGTACAGATTTATTGGTTAAACAGATAAATTAGAAAGAAATACTCAGAAAACCGCGCTCTCCATTTCGGTGATCATCTAACTGAATTTCTAATCATCATTTACTTGTTTTCTCCTGCTGCTAAGATGTTTATTCTCTCTGCTCTAATGCATGCCGAATAGAAGGATAGATGTCAATAGTTTGTTTATTAAATGACGTAATTTATTATGGAACCTGTTTCGTACCCCATAGCTGCATATTTAATTTTTAGTGTTTATTTATTTTTATATTTACTCGTAGTGCATATTTATTTATTTTTAGTGTTTGTGATAGATATATGAAATTTTCTTTCATGTATTGGTATTTTCATACCATTCTCATATATTATTCCTATTACAAGATTTTTAAATGGCACGAAGTAGCTTTAATTATACATTTGTTGTTCCTTTTTTGGGTGATTAAGGTGGTGGTGACCACCGAAATATTCCGGTAATAACGTGTGATTCCCCAATGTATTTTATATTTGTTTTGTGCCATACTTATGACACAATATTAAAAAATATATATATGTAATCTTTTTTCTCTGTTACTTACACAATATTCTCCATTCTGATGTTGCTTCTATTTGTCATTCAAGAATAGAAGGGGAGTTATGAATTTACGAAGAAAAATTTTCGTTTTAAATATTGAGGCCTCTAACTTGTCAATGAAATTCTAAATTCATCGCATAAATAAGATGATATTACTTTCCGAGGGAATTTCACCACATCTTCTGAGACATATTGTGGTTTTATTTTATTAATACTATTTATATATTTTATTTTAAATTTGATATTTATCTTTCCTGTAACGTTTCCTGAAATGTTTTTACGGTTTTTACCAATAGTTAATATATAGTTTTAAATATTCATATAAGGAACAAACAAATAATTTGGGCTATACAGGGAATAGGTCTTCAAATATCAATATTCTACGGGATACGTAAGAAAATCAGACTATATTAAAGGCGATTGGTCTCCTTGAAATCCGAAGGGATTTCAGTTAGCAGCTAACTGTTGGGAAAATATTATGCATAATAATGATTGCTTGGATTTTATGAAAAATTCTCGAAGTGAAGTCGAGAATTCATATTAAAACTTGGTTGCCATATCTTTATCTTTGCCATGCATTCATATTTGTTTGTTGAAAACAAGGAACAAGAATAATCAATGAAGAATGTTGAGAATAAGTAGGCGGTATTGCAGTATACGAATACAGATTTACACTTTTCGATTAGAACGCTTAACCGTGAACGTCCTACGACCCCTTCTTTGTAATTTCTACCACTAGACCCTATTGAGCGAATGTCAGATGAGTTGGCTGGCAGATATATAAAATCAGGCATGATTGTGTCTTTAATTTATTTAGAAGTGATCTTTGTTAGAAACTTCATGGAAAGTGAATCTTAATTAATGTACGTTTGATCGATAATGTTAGGAACGTATCTCGTCACGCTCCATAGAACCATGGATCTTAAAGAAGAAAGGTTCAGCTGCTCGCTAACGTGTCTCAAGGGCAAAGTTACTACTATCCCTCTCATTACCATTCCAAGCCTAGCTAATTCCCATCTTTCCCCGTAATTACCCGTGAATACTCGCGGCGCAGATCACGCAAATGGAGTCGACAGCTAAAACAGCCAGGAGCGAATAACCTGCCCGTAATTGTTGTCATAATCCTCCGCTCCATTTATCTCGATTTTCCTCCTGAATCGGAGACGCGGTGCGCGAGGCTGCATGTAAAATTATTCATGGTGAAATCCGTCGATGAAATGTTAATTCTGTGAAATTCAGTTAGCGATCTGTGTCGCGTTTTCGACACATATGTCCCCTCCGCGTGCTCGTGGCTCCTCTTGTCGACTTGGATTTCATCCCTCCGTCTTCCTTTCTTCTCCCCGTGTTGAGACCCCCTTTCCCACCTGTCTCTTTCCCTTCCCTTCCTCTCCATGCTCGCCATTTTGCTCGCCTACACTCTACACTGGCGAGAGAGGGAGAGATGGGGGGGGAGGTGGAGAGAGAGAGAGAGAGAGAGAGAGAGGGTGAGGGAAAGCTTCTGTTTCCCTCTCCCCTTCTCACTCCCTTCCCCACTCCATATCCCTCACACACGCCTCGTCCTCCGCGCCTCCTCCCCTCCCATTTTCGATGTTTTGGAACGGGAAATGAGAGCTTTGCCGTTAATCTCCCTCAGCCGAGATGACTCGCGGGGCCAATTAGCATTCCGGGACCCTCGAGAAATTTCCCCCCTCGCCTCCAAAAAAAAAGTGTTCCCTCTCTTTAAAGGGATCCCCGGTTCGGAGACCGGAGAGGGAAGCTGAGACGCCGGGGTGAAACTGGTGGCTTTCCCTCCCGTCGATAAGGGATGAGCTCCCCCCCCCAGGGCGTTTACACTGGGAGTTTTTGAAAAATTAAAGAGGTCACGTATTTCGAGTCACGGTTTTGTGCCACGATACGTTGCGGCACAAAGCGACAGTCCGGCGACTCGTGTCATTCTTGAGTATGCTTCGGGTGCATGGAATTCGTTTGAGGCAGGATTAGTTTTAGAATTAGATCCGTTGCAACTTAGAGCAGCTGGATTTGAGTTTGTTTTGTCATCCCCATTATGGTAGATCAGATCACGTACGTAAACTCAAGGAGATAGGTGGATGAATAGATTTAAAATGACATTTTTTCCCACGTACCATTAGGGATTAAAATAAATATGGCCACAGTGTTAGTTAGGAAAGGTAGTGTACATATATTTTGCAGTTATTTTGCGTGCATATTATTGTATGTAGTTTGGCATTGTTAATTCATGATGTGAGTAATGTTTTACCATGAATGCTTTGCATGCAAGTAGTTTCCTTCTGTGTGAATAATTTCTAGTATTCGCATGTGGTAGTATATATATGGTTATGGCTAACCCCCTGCCACACGCTCTTGCGGTGGTTTGCAGGGAAATACGTGGACGTGAATTCTGTTGATTACGTTAAAGCCGAATTTCTATCGTCGTGGTAGTGATTCTGTTTCTATAGGGTGCTTTGACGATTACGGTCATTTCGCACCTCTTCACAACATGGAAAAAACCCATCTGGACAAACAACACCCATGCAATGGGCGGGATTCAAACCCGCGACCTTTGGGTTAGCTGGCGAGTACACTACCCACCGGTCGAACCCGGTCGGCCGAATTTCTATCGTTTTGTCTGTTGGAGTACTAGTGCAGAGATCTGATGATTTATAAAGATCACTATAAACAACACTGGACATCCAAAGTTTTTGCAGCCGTTATGAAAAAGAAACTACCGCCGTCAACCAGTTACATTTTTAGTTTTTGGTCGTTTTGCATAACTTTATATTGCCCACAACTATTGTTCGAGGTCAACAAATGTGGTCAGCGGGTTTTTTTGTGGCGTCTCACTCCAAAATTTGTCAAAGGTCAATAAAAAAATACTGCATATGGTATAAGCAAATTTCAGCAATCCAATCCTTGTAAAAATCACCATTTCTCAATACTGTAATGCTTCCCTAAACCATAAGTATTTGACTTTGCACTTCCATTCTTCTTTCCCTAGCAGTTTTATAGAATTATTATTAATGATATAAATAAATAAAAAATAATGAAAAATGAAAAAATCCTATGGGAGATATTTTTACTATGTCCTGAACAAGCCAAATATGCGAATAATGGAATTTTCGTGAACAATGGTCGTGGTGTTCATATTAATTACGATTAATGGGAATATAGAAAGTAGGTGACGTGATCTATGAACTGTGATTTATATCAACCAGGAGCTTTATAGTTCCAAAATTGCCTGTTGGATGGTTATTCACAGGTTAGTGTAAAACACGCTTAAAGGAATGGGACTCACGGTATAGCAAGGGTAGGTTTTGCACTTTTATTTATATTATTTATTTAAGGAAATTTAACTATAGAGAAACAGTAAGGATAGTTGGAACGTTAGAGGTAAAAGAGTTCAGTTACAAACTGTAGGGATGTGGATTCCAATTCGGGACTTGCCTCTGAATGATTTTAAATCAAAAGTGTGTGATATCGGGCGGAGGAGGATCTTCAGTGAAGCCGCCCTCCTGATTTATCTGCCGGTTGAAGGGCCGGTGTCAATGCATGGAAGGAAATTTACCTCCTTTACCTCCTCAAACTTGGATGAGTAAATTTCAGATTCTCACGTTACTTTAGTCGAATTTAGGTGAGCTCTATTCTGGCCTATAAAACCAATAATCTCACTGGTTACTGTGGTCTCATTCATTCGTTACATCTCGGATGACCCCCTCCCTGACATGTTCATTAATCTCAAAATACAACGACAAAAGCCTTTGCACACGTCATATGCTATACCCTCTATTGTGTAAACTTTATTGTAACCTATTTACGTAATATTTACTCTCATAATTTTCCTAAAATTGCACGCCGTCCATTAAAAATCTAATCTTCATCCTGCTCTTCTTTTACTCCTCTGAATTTTCCCATTTAAATCACACCTCAACAACACATCACTACACAGGAAAATGATAACTTGAAACACTAAGTAATATTCCACTGGATTGTATTAAATAGAATATTACTTAATATTTTAAATTTTCATTTTCCCGTGAACATGAATTTCCACATCGTTCGGCGTGGAACCATCGAGAATATCTCCCAACTTCTCCATATCTAATTTTCTCACTCTGTGCTTGGAAATCTTCTCAGATCAATCCTCTTTTCATTGAAATATTCTACTTTAATTCGTTTTATACTTTATTATTCGTTGTCAATATCTAACATATATTCTTCATTATCTTCCATAGAGATGACTCGAATTCTTCTAATAAAACTTACCTTCTTTTCCAAATAATGGGTTTTCCTCTGTGAAGAAACCTCCATTTATCTGCCTCTATAGTGAGTTAAGAAGGCCTTGTTCATAGTATTACTTCCTTATCTAAATTTTTGTTTGATTAACTCAATAAGAAGACTAATTGAGGATTGGGATTACTCCTTCGGAACACTCTGGGACGCTGAGAGATAATACAAAATTTTTATCTCAACTTTTCTCTCAGAAGTCCTCCAACAGACCCATACATTGTAACAATCTCCGTCTTTATAAAGTCTAGTTAATTCTGTGTCTACTTTCAGATATATTATACTAACAAACATTAATAGTCAAGAGAGAGATTTATGTATACCCCAAAAATAGAAATTACGTATATTAATCTACGAGTGTATTCGACACTATCACAAAAATTATTTGAAAGTAATAGATTTTTTACTGTAGAAAGTAAAACTAGAGAAACCATGCAACCTTGTTGTAATCAATAATATCCAATGTTTTCAATAGTAACTCATATATGCTAAACATTTACGAATTATTTCATTCAAAAATTCACTTTGACGACGTTGACAATTAGAAAATAGCGCTTGAGAAGTCGTGAAGAGAACAAAGTCATTATATTGTGAAATATCTATGCTGGGGCCATAATATGCAGATATACCCCACCTTGACTAAAAAAGACAGGCATCACGTCATGCCGTTTTTTACATCCAGTTATAGAAATATCATTAACAGAAGTAGGTATTAGAATAGTCACGCAGAACAGATCATCAAGGAGAGTGTAGAGTGACTCCCTACCTTAGGTATATTTTTACTGTATTCATGGAAATTTACAAATTACTTATACTATATTGCGATGATGAAATCTTAGATCTAGTAGAAATATTATTTCTGGAATTAATTAAATTAATTAATTATTCATTAGATTAAACTACCCCTTTCAAAAAGTAACTTCACGAAATTTACGAAATGAAAAATAATATTTCGTACGCCGAATGGATTGCGAGTCTTGCGTCATTCAAGAGAGTCATTTGGTCACGATCATAATTAATTTGTGCTGAGCAATTTTAACTAGTACTCATGATTTCTTCAACACACTGTTTAACTTCTCACACAGGCTCCGTCCTTTTTTTATTTCGCGTCCGTGGAATTTCGTGTCCATCTCGACCCATCAGCCATTTTCCCATTCTTCGAGCTATCCCCACTATGCATGTGTGCATCGCCAAATCAACTGCTTACATTGAAGCGCTGCTGAATTTTCAAGAGAAAGAAGAATGAAATGAAAGCTCTTATCCGTGATTATTACCGTCCACATCGGTTACCACCAAGCTCCTCCATTCTCCGTGGATTCAGCGACAACGTCTCCCGCTAATGAGTCGATGCTTCGCGCTCGCCAGTCAGTTTCCCCGGAGACGTATCGGGAGGGGGAAATTCGGCGAGCGTTCGAAGAAAGAATGATAAACAAATCAATGCTCTCCCGACTGTTCCGGACCTCCCTCCTCCGGGAATACGTTTCATCATCTATTCTCTCCCCCAACGTACATACTACGTCGCCGTCGCTGCAATTGTTTTTCCCTCACCCTCATCTCCTTCCCCGAAAAAACACACGCTTAAGCTGACGTAACTCCGCGCTCGGGGACGTGGAACAGCTTAAATCCGATTCAGACGTGGCCAATATTAAGGGGATCCCGGGGGAAGAGGTTTGGGGAGGAATAGAAGACGATTGCTATTCTGTGATTGGTCAAATTGAATGCGGTCGTTCGTGTGGAATCTTCTACTATCGCTGGAAGATACCATATCCTATCATGCTTTTTGGATTCCTCCGAGTGAGTTGTGTAGTTTTATATATTTCTATCTTTCAGTGCAGCAAATTTTAATCAGACATTTGGATAATTCTCTTCCACTTGACTATCAGAAACAACTACATTTTCACTTAGTGGATACGTTAAATGATTATCTCTGGTAAAAATTATTTATTCATAGAAAAATTACGTCAATATTTTCTTTGGTTACTACAGACTCAAGTGGAACTGCTTTATTTCCATTAATTTTCACTTTGCATGATTGAAAAGTTATTTCTTCCCTAACTTCGGAAAGTCAAGCATTTGGCAGAATTTAGACTAATACAGTACATAAAAATATGGTGGAATCGTAATTCATTTTACTCGTAGACCATTGCAAGACATGTTTAATAGACATTATAATGTTCTCATTCCATTCGGATAGAAAAATACTTCCACATTGTTACTTCAAGATGAAATAATTTACGAATGATTTCTCTACATTAATTTCCAAATTCAAAAAGTTTTTTATCCACTCCTCTGGCAATTTATACGATTGATATATTTCATAAATACATAAATACCTAATCAGAGGATTGAATCCCCGCTATAAGCAGTGCCTCTTCGGAGGTGAATTAATTAGTTTTGTTCTAGAATTTTGTTCAGCATTTGCCTGCCAAACCCAAGGTAGAGGTTAGATTACCTTCCGGGGATAAAAAAATGCCGGATTGATCATCACGAATATAAACCGATAGAAGAAATGATCATAGCTAGTTGGCGGAACAATCGGATTGAGAAACAGGGTAACCGTAACCTAATCCTATAAGCGGCGACAGTGATGCCTATTTATGTTTTCAAATTTGATTCAGTGATTTTATATATGATTTAAAATATTTATGAAAAGGTTAACTCATTGTACAAAATACACCCTCGTAGAAAACATCTTTGCGCTACTCTCTATTTGCAAAACGCGCTTCTATTCCTTACCGACTCTTTGCTACGGGAGAGCTGTGGATATTTTCTGCGGTGGAGTACTAAATTTTTTTTAACTGAAGCATGTATCAGAGTTCCAGTAAGAATCGTCGGAGACCCATCTAGTTTGTCAGAGGGCATGGAAATTGCGAGAAGCAACCAAAATAAATGAATCCACCCCAAATATCTTTTCCCTCAAGTTCTCCTTCTATCCGCACCGGCAATCTTGCATTCCATCGCGTACACCACCCTTTTTTTTTCTTACTTTTCTTTTATTATCAATCCGCGGCGCAAGAGGTGAGGTCGGGATTCGAAAGGGAGATATCAGGGTGGGGGGCCAATGAAAACAGTCACCGAGAGAGGGAATGTGTCGTTGTAAGATAGTAGGGATAGCGGATAGCAACATGCGAGAGAGAGAGAGAGGCCCTCCCCGTCATCCCCAGATACCCCCCCTTCCTTCCTCTTTCCACTGAGGTTAGCCGGGGAAGGGAGTATGGTGGGGGGGGAGTGGGCGAGTCGTTTAAATGGTAATCCACGACCTTGAGTGCCGGGAGTGCTTTTAAGTGAGCGGGAGAGGGGCGGTGCGGGCGACGTGGAATGATTACCTGGGCGAATGCACGACCCGAGCACGACGGAGGTCGATGTGAGACCGGGGAATCTCTCGCAGGGCCACCCTCGGACGTTTCCAGTGAATTTCTCTCTCTCTCTCGTACGAGTTTGTTTGTCGGCGGTCGCGATTGCACCCTCCCTTTTCCCCGTCCGTTTTCGACCCTCCGTCTCCCTCCTCGCCGTTTAATCGGATAGTCTATCTCTCTCTCTCTCTCTCTCTCTCACTCGCCACCCGTCCCAAACATCCATCCATTCAGTGCCCCCCCGGGGGTCGGGGAGGGGGGGGGTCCTTTTCTCGGTCGCCACTCTCGAATGCTTCCGGGGCAGCCGATTTCCATTTTGGCGGTCGAGCAAAAGTCTCACCTTGATTCATTCCCGCGCCCGATCCTTTTTGCCAGAGACGGATAACTGACAACCCGAAACATAAAATAGTTGCGTCTAGGTTTACTACGCGCGCTCTCGCGGGAAGCCTCGTCGTAAAAACATCGTCGATTTCAGTGGATTTAGCAGTAGCCAAGAATATAATAGCTTAATCTTCCTTCTATCCTTCCATTCCCATCCTTTTATACCTTTCCGCACGGTCAGAAGAGCTTTATAGTGCTGCCCGGACTTGAAACCGCACGCTGAACTAACCGTGGCCTATATAATTGTGTTTCTCCCAAGCATGCCTTGGAAACGGAGTTTTTTTTGTAGGTTCCTAGTTGGAACTCTAACCGTGATTACAAAAGAAGAGGGTTAATTTTATTTCTGATTAAGCGTTATACTACTGTTCCCCATTGATTTTTTTGCCAACCGTGCACTTTTCATATTCTACCGATGGACGATAATGTTCATTTTGACGTGAACACATAATTGTGTAATCGAATTTCCCCCCTTTGGCGATAGAAAAACCTGGATGAGCAGTATGACGAACGGTGACAAAAAATTAACTTTCATTATCGAGGACGTTAAATTTATTCTTTTAGTAGTGGTAAATAAGATATATATATATATATCTAAGAAAGAAAGTTTCTAAGCAAATACACGACAGGGCGTACAAAGGGCATAAAAATCTTTTGATGTTGCACTTATAGGGCTGCTTTTAACGTGTGGCTTCAGTATATACGTACGTCAATTTGTAAATCTAGTGAGAATAGCGTTGACCTGAGAGAGAGGACGTAACAGGTCTAAAGTAGGACATAGATTATTTAGTGTTACCGGTGGAAAAATATAATACCTTTTGATTTTTATTTTTTTGTTGTGAATAATATTGCTTTATATGTTTGTATTATTAGAAAAGTGTTAAAAAGGAATAGTTGAAATCATGCAATGACTGAACCCATTCGTAGAGTGATCCAACCGAAACTGAATGTCGTTGTCGAGCATTGTAAAAACATAAAATGGCGTCTGGTGTGGACTTAAAATATTCGAAAGCAATCGATACAATCTGCCGTCACTTGTGTCGTTGGTGTTGTTGCGCGTAGAGGAGATTCAAGTGCCATTACGTGTGCCCAATTTATGTATTCGAGAAGACTCACATTTTTTCCAAGCAATTTTTTTTCCACACGGGCGCGGTGTTCTCGTTTCATAATTCTGTGACATTTCGGCGTCCCCCCGTGGAGATACGGCGCGGAGATATACAAACAAGGGCGAGGAAAGCTTGAATAATGGCTATATAAATAATCATAATCTTACCGGGTGGTTAAGGGGGGGAGGGGAGGGTGGGTGCCCGTCATTCCTCCGTATCATCCGAAAATGCATCCTCATGCTTTTTTTCTGCGTGGAGGTTTTTCGCACGCGGCGGCTCACGTCCGTGTAGTTGTCGTTGCCCGCTTGTTACGTGGAGGAGCGTTTATGC
>WURS02068651.1:0-10490 GCA_011762765.2 Rhinocypha anisoptera | reverse complement strand
AGCCATATTGAAATATGAACCAGACGCCCCGTTCAGCAGCTCACACACACACACACATGTATATTAGAGACATAGAGATTTAGCTCAGGGATAGAGGGACCGACCGAAAATTGGGAGATCCCTGGTTCGAATCCAGGGTTCGGCAGATATTTTTTCAGTTCGAAACGGCTCCCACCTTCCTCACCAATTTTTTGTTCGTCCTTTTATTTTACCGTCCCTTTCACGATGTTCTATCGTTTTGGAGAAGAAAACTTACACGCGAATTTCGCTTGATAAGAGATTTGTTCACCACCCGGGTCCCATCATCATTTATCCCATCATCAATGCTGAAACCCGGGTCGTGAATAAATCTCTTATCAAGCGAAATTCGCACAAGTGTTCTTCTCCAGCATGGAAAATTTTCACGTAAATGACCCTGGAACCTCACGGTTTGTTCTATCATTTGTTATGTACGTTCCCCGGACGGTGGTCAATATTATTATGAGCACGTAAAAATTTATGATCTCATGTTCAAACCCGATTGAGGGCATATATATTTTTTTTCACATTCGGTAATCGGTTCATTTCCATCTACCTCACTACATTTTGCGTTCGTCCTTTTTTTTTTAATGTGTATTTTCTAAAATTTATCGCGTGCGCGAGCGTGCATGCGTGTATATCGATTCAATTGAGCTACAAATTGCGCCATGCCGTCACAGATGCAAGAGATTAGTTTAATACCGCGGGCACCTGTCTGCCGGCGTTTTTATTCCCGAAAGATGAATGACTTTGCTGTTAGCATTCGCTGCCGATGGTGAACGTTAAGCCCTACACTGAAATGAGCGCAGAGAGAGAGAGAGCGGGAGAGGGGCGGGGGACTTTCTCAAGGTCAAAGGGAGAACTTGAAGGAATACGGAGTGCAATTTATAAGTTGGGGAGAGGGGGAGGGGGGTTGGGGTGGTAATCATCGCCACCACCGACATCATCAGATGCGAAAGCCCGTCGGGGATTACCTGTGTGTGTACATGCGCGGGTGCTCCCCCTCTCTTTCCTTGCGTCTATTCCCTGCCTCCTCCAAGACAGCCTCCCTCCCTTCGCCGGGGAATGATAGGAGCTTCGGGAGGGAGGGTGGTGGTACTTACCGCTGGCATGTATACGGTCCGTGGAGGTGATGAACGTGAACGCTTCATTTTAAACCCCTTTATCATTGTGCAAACGTGCCCCATCTGCTTGGTTTCCGGTGAACGCTTCTCACTGCGTCCCTTCAAGATTATTATTTCCTTTTTTTTTGTCTTAATCGCTTGAAATTTTTCCCTCCCAATCTTTTTCCCATAATTTGGCTTGCTAATTGGTTTTGTCAAGTACATTTTTTTTTAACGCTGCTCTGCTCTTTGCCGGCGCATACCTTTCAACCGATTTAGAAAAACTCTACACACTTGGTGGGATTCGTACCCGAGACCTTTGGGTCAGCCAGCGAGTGCGTTACCCATTCGGTTGAACCCGCCGGCAGAGTTAATCATTTGAATAATAATATTGACATGCCTCTTTAATGCCTCCATGTCCCAGATGTGAGAAAATATATATAGTTTTAATACACGGAATGGACTAATATGATGAGAGAATTTTAGTGGTAGCATACAATGGTATTTAAAACTGTGTGGAAAAAACGCGAGAATAGCAGGCGACTTTAATCCTTCACAAAAAAAATTAAAATTGCAGAAATATGTGGGGGATATGACAAAACTGAAAAAAAAACATACCTACTGATAAGAAAGCTACTTAGTGACACTACTAAATACGCTAATTTTCTTAAGATGCACGATAGAATGGTAGGGGAGGACAGGCAGTGAGTAGTTGGGGTTGAATGCAAAGAAGGCAGGAGGAAAGGGTGTGTGCTTCGAAGGATATTCATAGGGGCGGAGGCGTGTGGAAGACTGTGATGGAGGGTGGAATGTAGTGGTTAAGGTCAGTACAACGGGTAAGCATTTAAGATTGAATGAAATGAAAGGTATGAAGTAAGGAGGGATTCATCCATATCTACGAAATACCCTGCAAGCCTCCGCAATGGCATGGTGTAGGGGCTATTTCACACATGCATAATTACTCAGGATTACGAGTAAAACCTAGAACTTTCATTCAAAACATTCAATAATTGAGTGATGGTTTTTTAATAACTAATGTATTTCGGTCGTGTTTTGTATCTTTTGTGGAAATACAATAGTTATTTAAAAAAACCATCACTCTATCACGGAATTCCACCAAGTGACGGCCTCCACAGTGAACTTCATTCAATAATTCTTGATTAAATGAGACACAAACTTTGTAATTCCACTTAAATATATTTTCCGCACGACCTAGGTTTCGTTGCAATGCAACATCATCAGGTAATTTTACAGAAAATATCCACAGTATATATATATATATATAGTCCTTGGGAGGAGGGGAAGATGGGTGGGTGGGGAGACTGATGTGCGGGAGTAATCTCGATCCGATTATTTCGATGTCATTCGATTAAACAATGGACTAAAGGGAGTTCATAATTCGTAGATGTGCTACGTATTGATGAACCCATTACCCTCGGGTGCTTCTTACCCGAGAGTACGCTGCGCAGATGTTTGTCTTTCCGACTTCTTAATATTCCTTCGGAATTGGCTTCGTCACACCCCGCGCCGCGAGATACAAGTACACGCACCACTTAATCTCACGACCTTGTGACGGACGGCCTTGCGCTGCGCAGGTAGGCGGCGCGAGCACGGACTATCCCGCGACGCTCGCGGTTTTGATTCTTGCCAAGGGCGTTAATGCCTCGGAAAGCCGTCGATCGTCATTTTAAATCCGTGAAAGGCCGCGCTTCGACTTTCAATCTTCCATCGGAGCCTCTTTTAAGCACCAAAAAAAAAAAACTGTCGATTTGCCGTTCATTTCCCGGCTTTGGGTCAATCATTTCGGTGTGGACACCTACATTCCACCATCACGTAATCATGTCACTATGCTCCAATCCGATTTATTTGATCTTATTGTTTCTCATAAATTCTTTCCGGCATCTCTTTTCCTACCCATCTCGGGGTTACTCGTAAGAAATCTTAAATTCGGATTGCTTATTTGTTTCTGTACACTTATTTCAAACCATCCACAGCCACTATGAAGCTCCTTTCACTCATATTTTTGAGTTGAATAATCGTGAAATCTCACACATGCCTACATTATTCTCATTTAATGGACCGCTGGCTCCCTGGAAACGCGTAATTTATCTGTGCTGGTAATGATTTTTTAGAAAAGGTATAATATTGAATGAATGACGACGTACCGGTTAATGTCGGCTTTTGGTGAATTCCAAGTTAGGAGCACCAAGCCCAGCCATAAGACTATCCCCTGTGCAATTCATACCACCTATCATCCTAACTAAAACCCCTATTCCATTCCTACCACTACCTCTTTTAACCCAAACTTCTACCCTCCATTACAGCCTTCAACCGCCCATTTCCTCTGAGCGCCCCTTCCAACCACTTTTCCTGCCTTTTTTGGATTTCACGGAACAATCACCTCTCATCTCCTACCATTCTCAGCGCTTCTTCGTTAGTTTATTCTCCGTCCACTTCACCTTCTCCATACTTCGTCACATTTACAACCAAAAGTCTCATCATCCTCCTTCCTCATGGACCTTGTTTCAGATCCATATCTCAGATACGCTCTGTACCACGGTTTTCCACTAATCATTTCTTCGGGTCATTTCTTTAGACCTCGCGCATCAATTCCTTATTTTTCGCAAAGGCGATTCATTTGATAGTCCAATTTTTTCTCAACTATCCTTCATTCTACGTGCGTTTTTCTCTAAAACTCTGCCGAAATAAGTAGTTGTTTACCAAGAACATGGGTGAGAGAATTAAGTCCATATGCTGACTACTTTAGGTCCGGCGAAAGCTCATATCAGCTGAATTACTGAGTCCGCCAGAAGGTAATGTCTCCTATTTTATATCTACTTCGGGATCTGCAAACCCTTTCATTTCCCATGATTTATTTTTAACATATGTTTCCTGTACATGATCATAGGTCGGATGACTTGCATGACAGGCAACTTGAAGGATTAAAATTATTTATTTGGAATGCTGGGTGTCCTTTACCTTTATAATTTAATAAATTAAACTATCAGTAATGTAAATAATACGACTCTGTAGAATCCGACTTGTGATGCTTTCGTCACAATGTAACTCGCAACTTATGAATGAAATTAATGGCCAGAGTAAGTATCAAGCTTCCACAGATAAAAATTTAATGTATTAATCATTATTTAAATATATGAAGTAGTAATTTTTTTTAATATTTCAAGTTTGCTACTTCACCGAAATCAGGAACCTTTTTGGCCCTCTCTTACTTTGGTGCTTATCTAACATTTAATATTTGAAGTGTCTATCTCAAACGTTTTTCGTTTATGCCTAATCATTGGTCATATTTGCGCTGACTCTTATCATCTTCTCTTATGTTTTCCATGAAAATAAATAAACGACATGGAAAGGAGGGTCATTAAATAAATCAATTAATTATTTTCCATGAGTGAAAATATCAAGTTCATCGTTGCTCACCGGCTCATTTGTGATTCTATATATATTTCCGATTGTTAACCTACTCTTGTTGGTTGGTTTTTTTGAAACCGGTTCTGACGGCAAAGAAAGAGAGAATAATTCTTTCTTGATTTCTCTTGCCCGTTGTTTATTTCGATCTACACCGTTATCGATTTCAAGCAAACTCCAGAAGGGGTTGTTGTGATTGAGCGGAACGGACATGTGCGTATCATTCTTCGTTTCAAGGTTGCACAAAAAATCTATTCTGTCGCATAAATTCGCAATTCCAAATCACTCTCTTTTGGGTAATTGCGAAGATTCACTCCGTGCAGTAAGGGAAATCGAAAATCCCAAGTTTAGATAAGTGCCGCGACTCTCTCGGGAAATGAAATTTGTTGACCGGGGCCGGAATGCTAGAAGTGGAGATTTAATCACGCAACTGGAGTCGGACGAGCAAGAGGGCTCGGACGTTTCCCCGCAGCTCAGACGAAGGCTTTGCAAAAACTTGCTTACCTCAGATGTCCGTCGGCCTTGACGATATCGCCTTCAGGCAAATTATTCCCTCGAAAGCGCGGAGCGTGGCGTCAGGGGAACAGCGAACGGCGTCTTGCAACACGCAACAGTTTGTCCCCCAAATCTTTCTCGCATCGACGGGGACAATACTCATCAGTAGACCTCCGCGAATTTTTTTATTGGTTTCGATTAATCGGTATGAAGAGTGTTCGGAACCACGAGGAAAGTGTGGATGCTGAAACGGCAGTCAGCCGAAGTCACGCTCGTCTCATCTATGGAATACCACGAATATCGCCCTCTAGGGTATGTGTCAGGGGTACAGTTAGTACTGAGCATGTACGTATACCAACGTGAGCACATTCAAAATCATTCACCAAGTAAGCAAGAAACTACCTACATGCAGGCATTCGGTAACTGAACAATATTGATATAAAGAGGAAACAATGTCAAATTATACTTATCGAACATGCACGCAAGATATAACTACTGAATATAGTTCTTCTACTTCTACGTATTACCCTCCAACCCGCCGCGAAAGGAGAGTGGCAGGGGGTGAACCACTACACAGCAACTACACAGAATGAAACCACTTGGATGCAAAACATTATCCATATCATGCGGGAACAACGTCAAATCAGAGAAATAATACACATTAAAAATATACACCACTTATCATAGCTAACCCCTAGGTGCCTGTCACCTTGTTTAATTTGATATCTAATCGTACAAAGAAAAAAATGACATTTTCAATGTATTCGTTCCCCAATTTAGCTCTCTGATTTTAAGCACATGTTCTGATCTATCCTAGCAGCACGGGAATTGAAATAGGTCTTTAATCTCGGCGATCTACCTGAAATCTGCACAGTAAATTTAGCCTGTATTTCAAGCTATCAGGCATGTCACTTGGGCAGGGGGTGAGCCATAACCAGTCACGAATTCCCACATAATATTAGAAGTTATAGATAAATGCAACATAACGTATAGGGAAATGGACATTCAAGCTATTATCCCCTTAAGTCTGTTGAGCGGTGTATGGAAGGATAAAAATTGAGAAATTGTATCTGTGAAAAATAGTTGGTGCATCTATAGTTCCATTAACATGTAGATACCAGTCCTGGTGAAGATTTAATCAGCCTCTTCCCGTTGTTTGAGTTGGATAAAACTATTTTTAGTAATGTTGGAGGATGAATTTTAAAAAATTCCGTAAATACAGATGTTATTATCAAGGCAGCAGTAGAATTGTTATTAACAACGCAGTAGTGATAGAGTCAAATGTCATATTTTCCTCGTACAGATATCAAATATTCCTTGTACACCTTGTAGAATGAATAGATTCAATAACTTACCCTTTCCTCGTACGGCTATAGCTCAAAATATGTATGATCACACGCTTGAAGAGGATAATTAGGTTATGTACTTTACATATCTTGGATGGGTCTTAAACTTACCTATAATTGGTAGCATTGTCTCCTCATGAATTGAATATTTTTTGTTAATATCAGTTTCTTTCATGGCGAATATTTTCTGGTTTGTGCATGCATGCATGCATGTCTGGTGATGGCTCAAACCCTGTTAGACACCCTTATGCCGGCTTATGCAGTACGGTATTACGTACAAGCAGACGGGATAATAAAACCCTTTTGAATCCCTTGAAAACCTTGAATCCCGAATGGACTCCGTCATATGTGAAAAACTCCGCCGAAAAAATCTCGGATTAAATCACGCAGTCTCGCTCTGTCTGCCGCTTGTGAAACACTCATTTTTTCCGGACGAAATATCTTCACGGCATCGGGTAAGTAAAGTTCTGACCTCATCACGTCACCCTCGGGGTCTCGATTCGTGATTCAACATCACTGAATCACGGCTCGCGGAGGGTAAGTGACGTCACCATCGCCCCCCCCACACACACTCGCCGCTTCTTCTCCCGAAGGACGCCTTGTTTTGAATGGGAGAAGAGGGAGGACAGGAGGGGGGGGGGTCGAATGGAGGGACACTCGCCCGTCGCGCCAATGGGATTTAGATGAACACAGGCTCAAAACAATCAAGGGAATCACAACCTTTTTTTACATGCTTCTTTTCTTTGATTCAAAATTTGATTCAGATTAAGATCACTTTTACAGTCCACAGTGTGCAGATTTGCGGGATAATTTCAACTGAGTTGCTCTACTAGCTTATCGCTATAGTTTATCTTCCGTTCACCTTTCCTGCCTTCTTTGGCTTTCGGTTAAAAATTTCCTCTCCTCCCCTACCGTCCTTAGCACTCCTTCGTCAGCTTCATTCTCGGTCCACCTCGCCTTCTCCATCCTTCGACAAACACAAATCTCAAAGCCTCGAAGCTATGCTCATCATCCTTCCTCATCGACCAGGTTTCGGATCCATAAAATGTTACGCTCCGATAGTGAAAACCCTCCGTATGAGAGGTTTACTGATCTTTTCCTCGCGTCATTCTCTCATAAACTCTTTCATTTTCGTAGAAACACCTTCTTCCGCTTTTGCTCTTCCAGTTTCTACTTTAGCCTTATTACTTCTCGAGAATCTAGCTATTGACGTGCCTTGCAGTTCCGTCTTTGCACCATGCATCTCACATTTCTTCAGAGCAGAAACGCTTTCAGGAATTATTTTTCTCTTAAAAACCTAAAGTGGAATAGCATTATTATTTTCAAAGTATGTGAAACTGTGTCGGATACACAGGCCGAGGATGGATGACTTTCTTTCTACTTACTGTTTGGAACAAGTGACCAAGTGCTATGTGCCGGTTGTCAGGTTTATTATGAACTCGACTGTAGAACTGCCGAGCCTCATGTTTACATAATGATAAATCTCTCTTCAGCCCTGTATACGTCCTACCATCTAAAATACAGGGTTATTTATAATTATTCTTTACGAGAAACTTTCTTGCCTGAAGGAGTTTCCTTTTCAGGATTCATACAGCGTTCTCACAACAAATCTGCACCCTCTCGAAAGCGTTTGATTCTTGTTCCCCATGGCCTTATTTATTTTCAAGGCGCGTCTTAAAGGGCGGGGGAGAGGGAGCAGAAAGAGAGAGAGAGAGAGATAAATAATATATTTTTTTATTCTTTGGAAGCGTTCATGACTCGTTGACTTTGTCATTTTTCTTGGTGTTCTTTTTTGTCTGCGTTTCCAAGAGTCAACCCCGACGTTTCGCAATCACAGCTGCTTAACGTTTCGAATATAACACTCAAGTAGTCGTTAAAGGTTGTATAGGGGTCCGACAAATGGTCACAAAAAATCAATTTGGATCATTGGCTCAAAACAATCAGAATTGCAAATAATAATTATACTAATGTTTTAACATCCTTTCCCCTGACCTTTATTAAATTATTATTTGGTAGGAATGTTTATTTATAAAGTTATTTTGGTGTTTTTGATGCTTTTTTCTTACACCGTATATAGAATTATTATATTCAATTTTTTTATTTTTTTATTTTATAAATACGAGCTTCAATGCATTTAAAATATATAGAAGTATATGAAAGCAAAACTGGAATATTGAACTTCATCCGACTTACGCCGTAGTGAAAAAGGTCATCACTTCATGACGACGAGAAATGAATTAAATTAAGACTGAAATATTGGAGACACCCTTGTAAGTTGAAGAAATGGATGTAATTAAGGAGAAATTATTTTTACCATCCATAAGCTGAAGTAGTAAGGGATATGATTATCTGAAAATGTTAACTTACTCTTTAGTGGCCCGAAAAAGTGTACTGACCAAAAATTTTGGCCTACAGCTTTTTATCTTTAGAGATCCAACAAAGAAATAGAAAAAAATATTTCGGTGTTTTGCTATGTATGACATGTTTATGAAAAATTGATGGGATATTGTACTGTCACCCGACTTACGTGGCTGTGCAAAATTTCATCAATGTAAAACGTCGGGAAATTACTTAATCTAAGGTTGCAAGATTTGGGATACCCTTGAAGCATTGTGAGTTAGAGAGAAGAAAGTAAAAATGCATCCTTGACCATCCTCGCGCCCTTCCGTTCTCCCCTCATCCGTCCCTTTCGACTCACATTTTCCTCCGATATTTTCCCTCGGGTATCCAGGTGCATGCAAATCGCTACTGTGTTTCACCGCCCCTTTGGTTAACATGAAATATTTTTTTTATCATCATTTAAACCGTCTTCTTCTACCTGGCGATATCGATTCAAGGTCCTCCCCATCCGCTGAGGTCGAATCGCATTACGAACGCAAATCGATTACGTCGTCCTACCACAATAAAGCTAGGTTTACACGTAGCAGTGGGCTGTTACCACAATCGAATCTGAAGTTTGTATCGACGCTGCTAGCGTCCCAAGAGACATCGAAGTTGCTTTCAAGCTGCTTTACGCGCTTCCAGATATTTGCAAATCAAAAAAACCGTCTAATTCGTCCGAACATAGTGATGTTTCACAAAATGCATTCGTGATGATGGTTATAGTAATACATCAGAGGCGAAGGGACGCACTTCGGTTGATATTAATACGTAAACGAAGTTCTCAGGAATAATGATATTTTATTCACTGACTAATGCCAGTATTAAGACGATGAAAATACAAGATGTATACAAAATAACAAAAGGACAATAGGTACTACATATTAGTCGTTTATAATTCTAAAGTAATAAAATTAATTTTTTATTCGTAACAAAATTGTGTTGTTCACACAGCTACATTTTTTATTACTAACTTCTTGAAAGTAGATAAAAAGAGTGAAAAAGAAGGTCCGAAGAGCCTATTATCGCTGACCAAACTTCAAACAACACCGAAAAAAAATTTATATTACCACGGCCATCATATTATAGGTATGTTACTTATAATTCTCTCTCCGTCACACTTTAATCGCGAGAAATAGAAGCCAATATTAAGCGAAGCATTGTTTTAAATCAAGGCACATAGGATATTTTTTCACCAATTAAGTAAACAATAAAGTCAGTGTTGTATTATTGTTAATTTATATTATCACAATATATTATAGGTAAATCATGTTATAGATACGTCACCTATAATTCCCTCTAGATCGCACTTCGATCCCGGGAAATCGAAGCGTCAGTATTAGGCGAAGTCGGAGATGATGATATGTCAAAGAGCACTCGAGAGAGAGAAGATGTTTTGACAACATTCTGGGAGAGACGACGCTAGTTGAACATAGCATACGCATGGCGGCATTTCTTATGATTGTATTTTTATGTCATTCACGTTTCATAAACACTCATGGACCTTACACGAACTCATCAATAAAAATATCGATGTCGCTTTCGGTGAGAGCAAATCCTCTTGAAATCATCTCAAACAATCGTTGTCGGACATATTTCCGCTGGCGATCGTTGCGATTTTTGCGAACGTCGCACTGCGAAAACTGATGGAGAGTAGAAGACGTCCTACTTCGGGTAATAATAGGTCGAACCAGGTTCGACTCTGCTCGGCCAAGGGTCTAAA
>WURS02068641.1:0-10490 GCA_011762765.2 Rhinocypha anisoptera | reverse complement strand
TTCGTCGGCGAGGCGGGTAGCATATGGAGGGCGAACAAAGACCCGGAGCTCTCGAAATGTATGTGTATCCCGGAAACTGGCTGTGATGAGAATTGTCAGAACCGCTACATGTTCTACGAATGCGATAACGGCAATTGCTCTCTGGGTCCCAATTGCGGTAATCGAAGTTTCGATGAGATCAAGCAACGGACCAAGGCCGGAGGCAAGTACAACATCGGGGTCGAGGTGATCAAAACACTGGACCGTGGATACGGTGTTCGCAGCAACCGCACATTCGAACCCAACCAGATCATCGTGGAGTACACAGGGGAAATAATCACGCAGTCTGAATGTGAGAAACGAATGAGGACGATCTATAAGAAAAACGAGGTATGGGACCTGCTCATCGTTGTGTATTACCATTGCTAATCCAAAGCATCAAGTGTTACTATCTCATGTATTTTGATCAAAATATGATCATCGACGCCACTCGAGGATCAATAGCTCGTTTTGTGAATCACTCCTGTGAACCCAATTGCCGAATGGAAAAGTGGACAGTTTCTGGGAAGCCACGCATGGCACTCTTCGCAGGTGACCGTGGCATTATGACTGGAGAGGAGTTGACATACGATTATAACTTTGAGTGAGTTTTTAGTTGATACAAGAGTGGTTGTGCATGGAAACTGATTCCTTCTAGTCCATATTCCCAGAGGAACGTCCAGCAATGTCGATGTGGCTCATCGGTGTGTCGTGGGGTCTTGCCCCCAAAATGTCTCCGTTTTCTTCCCCTACCCTTTTCTCTCTCTCTCTCCACCCTCACCCATTCCTTCCCAGGGCTGCGACAGGACGGCAGATCCCCCACTCCAACCGTTTTTCCCCTTTACGATTCCCCCCCTGGAAAATGTTTGAACCTTCTAGTCACCGTCGTATTCCACGGCAGTAATCTTCACGCCGCAACCTACCTCCCTCCGCCAAAAACCCCAGCTCTCGCGAAGGAGCAGTTGTGGGATCCTCGCACCCTGTCCCGCCACCCCCCCTCACCGTCCTTTTCCTCACTTGTCCTCCTTTACACCTCCACCCTCCCTCTCCCCCCCCCCTCTTCTCCGTAGTTTTACCCTTGTGGCAGTTTGGTCCACGAGCTTTCCTCCACTTAATTTCCCCATTTTTATTACCCCGGAGACGACTTCACCGATTGGTGCTGAGAGAGCACAGGGCCTCCTTACACTTCGGAGCACGTAGGATATGGGCGGACTACGCTAAAACGTCGTCAATCGGGACTCTTTGTTGGCCCTGGACCGCACGGGAGATTTCTTTAAGCCCCGTCGCAGATGTCTTACTCGTGCGTTTTTATTTTATCGTCTGAATGCCTCCTCGTAACTCCCATTTTCCCAGAGGTCTTAACCGATTTTTACCCTCATTGATCTTTGTCGAAACTGTTGTCGCGTTTTTCGCCCTCGGTTGAAGTCTAAACGAATCACGGCCACGGGGTAATTCATCTTGAAAACGGTTTTCTCGTGATCGAAAAAACGCCTGCCAAAAAATTCCTGATTGGTCCTCCTAGAACATTGTTGATATCGTCATGATAGCCAAATAAAAAAACTTTAAAAAAATATAATATTATAAGCATGATCGTAGGGGATAAGCTCTTCTTCTCATCTTAGTGATTCTGTCTTCAGACAGATTTCAACTGGATGCACTCCTTCGCAGTCGGTCCTGAGCATCTTCTTTCATTTGTCTGTAGCTTCGACCATTTTTTTATATCGTCGGGCTTTCCCATTCTTTTTCAAAGACACAGAAAGCTAAAAGTTTTCGCGAAAACCCCTAGATGAAGACGTTCTGTGTGGAGTAACGAAAGAAAAAGAGAAACATAGGGAAATAATGAAAAAAAAGGTTCAAAAGAAATGGATAGAAGTGGGAAAGGTGCAGTTTGAAATAATCTTAGTACGCACAGTGGCTAATTCTAGGAAAAACATTTTTAAATGAATGAGAACCATCTGTTGCAATGATGAAGTTTTACGTATCCCGCGAATTACGCTTCTCTCCAGTTGCAGCGAAGAGGCAATTAGTTTCATCTTTGGCGCATTGCAGTATCTCACTGGTTGAGGACCAAGATCAGAGTTTGAACCTGCTCTTCCAACTTTCGGAGGAATCGGGGAACCGAGAGAGTCTATGAATTGTGCCGGCGTTAGTCGACTCCGGGCCGACACGCCCACTTCTCTCCGCATTAACTGTTTCGCGGACCCTGGACGAGATAAAAGTACCGGGGGTCTCCCAACCACCCAGGCCCCCTCCCCTACACACACACACACCATGGCAGCCAGCGTTCCGATCCCCGGGGGTATTATTACGTCTCTCCGGCTTCAATCGAACACCCCATTTACTAACAAGCCTCCAACACCTTTGGCTTACGGTTCCGCCAATGAATAAAAATATGTAGAATGGTAAACTACTACAACAACATATTTCAATAATGTAGCTATATGTCATGTAAAGTTTTCTATATTTAAATTTACTTGTTATTATAACATGTTATTCCAATCCAACTTGAAAATAGTTTTTTAACGTGTTGTTAGCCTTTGCCATCACTCATAACAAAATTAGATTTCAAAAGCTCAACTAATATTTTCTGAAGGTTGACTGTTAAGTAAATCAGGAGGGATAGGAAGAATATTATAAGCGATGTTTCCCAATAACTCTCATTTTATTTTAAAAATGTTTTATCGTATTATAATTCATTTTCTAGTAGATCGTCAAATGTTTTACGTACGGTCGCATATATGAAACGGTGTTAGTTTATCAATTCTTCACTCTGGTAGGGAATTGTTTTTCAGATTTGTCGGTGAACGTCACATCACTTGCAGGAACGCAAGTCAATGGTATAAACAGTTGTGAAGGTACTTTTAATCGAGAGATTGGACGCTAAAACATGGTTCAACCTAGGATGGAATTCGCCTTATGGTGAAGGGGGTAATATCTACTTTCATCGTAGTATTAATTAAAAA
Organism: Rhinocypha anisoptera; assembly: GCA_011762765.2. Classification (NCBI taxonomy): domain Eukaryota; kingdom Metazoa; phylum Arthropoda; class Insecta; order Odonata; family Chlorocyphidae; genus Rhinocypha; species Rhinocypha anisoptera. The sequence goes on along the minus strand of WURS02068641.1, from coordinate 7,509 downwards.
ACTCTCTTATGGGTTCAAAGTGAAATGTAGTTGTTACTATTATGAACAATACGTTGACCCAAATTTTGAGAGCATAAATGTGTAGGCAGCAAAGTGCCGACAGGCATGATGACAAAATCGCGAACAAAATATTTTCCGGAGTCATCATTTATGCTAGTAGTATTTTATTTATTAGTATATTAGTTTTAATATGCTTGTATTTTAATTAGACTTGTAGTATTCATAAACCTACCAATAAGGATAAATAGCAAGCGGACTTACTGTTCCTCCAATTTGGATACAATATCCAGACTGAGTAATAGTAAAAGTATTTCAATTTACATTTTGAAATGATGTTATATAGACAAATCCAGTTAAAAGACAATTTTTGCCCGCCGTATCGAAGCCCGTTCATCTACTCTATTTGTGTGGTTCAAACGTTTCCAGAAGGAGGGGGGCGAATCTTTCCTGACTAAAGAAGTTTCAACTCCACTTCTTTGCTTTACAAACTGCCCAGGAGATAATTTGACTGAATGGACGCGGAAGTACCTGGATCCTGGATTTTGTTGTCGAGGATAAAATTCACTGAGGAGGCCGTCATTGGGTGTAGTTCCGTGACAAACAGTGTTCGTTTCGACACTTAGCATAATTCCACAAACATATGTTACTGAGAGTTCTCAAATGAATAACACAGGAAAGATTTCGGGGGGGGGGGACAAAAAACGATAGATACGGTCATATGAACATCGTCATGATTTTCCTATTATCTTATCTCCGTTATCTTTCCGGATCTTAATCTTTCGTAATTTCATCTTCTTATCATTTAGCCGGGATTTAATCCAATGGTCGGCGTTTCTTACCTTAATCCTATCCCTCCAGATCTCTCTGTCTTGGCCTTCCTCTCTTTTCCACTCTTTGCCACTCAATTCCGTGATGATTTTAGTAATGTATAACCTACCTTTGTTGAAAACATCTTCTTACTCTTGTCAATCTTTAATCCCGTCAGATGGGGTCAGATTAATTCTTATTTATTTTCCTCCGTATCTCTCCGCCTTGAGCTCTTCGTTTCCACTCCATTCTTTCCCTGTCAATCCTTCGGCCACCCGGCATTTCCTCCTTAGTCTCGGTCCCTCTCTTCCATAATTCTTCTATCTCTCCCGCTCTTTTTATCACCACATACTCCTTGTCCCTTCTCTCCAAGTGTTCGAACCATCTCAGGCTTTGTTCCTGAGTATTCGTGCTCATAGGTCCCACTTTGGACTTTCCTCTGATGATCTCGCTTCTTATTCTGTGTTTTTTCTTCTTCACGACGCACATCCATCAGAACAACATCCTCTTTGCCACTTCCATCTTTTACTCTTACTCCATAGTGATCGCCCTGATTTCGGCTCCATGTAACATTGCAGACCTCTCTACAGTTCCGCATAATTTTCAATTAATTTAGCCGATGAATTCCTGGTCGCCACCTTACGTACTTTGGTCATTTCAAAAGTCGGATGAATCAAGTACCTATCTATAGTGAGGTTCGTCTATAAATATGGTTCCCGATTGCAAGCTCTTTCATCGTCGAACTGGTCGAAGAAAGAAAAAGTGAGGGTAAGGCAATAGTTTCGATTATGTACAGTGGAACTAGAGTATTCGAGCGTCGTTAATTCGAAATCTTCTTTAGTTCAAATGTGTATGTTTTTTTCGACTTTTATTTCGGTTAAGTCAAACTCAAATTCCGAAACGAAAGAATCAACTTCGTATACATTTCAAAGGTTTTATTGGCAGCATGACGCGTGTTTCGACTTTTGAATATCGTGATCGAGCGTTCTTTGCGTTCAAAAACATAAGACTATGTATACATAATGTGTAGAGGTGGTTTTTATTCAGGCGAGCCCGACTGACTGGGTGGAAAGGTTAAAAAAATAGCCAACATCGAGCAGGGGGAGAAGGAGGGAAAGAGTTACAACAGACTGTAGGAGAACCCATTACGTCCAACATCTCAGGTTTTTTTAAAACCAAAACAACGTGATTCTGTTTTTCAGTCCATTTATCACTTAGACTGATGCATTGTGAGCGAGAGAATTAAATCAAGGAAGTAAGACCTTAATTTTTTTGACAAACAGTAAATATGATTTCTTATAAGATATATATGTACTATTAATAATAACTAAAGAATACAGTTTTTTTGTTAAATCATGATGTTACAGTTTTCTTTTTTTTCTCGCAATTTTCAAACTCTTTTCCCTTGATTCGAATTTTTGGAAAGTTGCAATTTTTTTAACGGTCCCTTGACGGCTGAAGACAGCTGAGAGTAACTTCTTGAATACCGAAATTGAAAATATGGGATATGTATCCATAAATGCGCTTGAATGACTCTGGAGCCATTTTGTGGAACCGTTTCATGCTTGGAAGGAATACTTTATGATAGACCTGATGATGACTGCATAGTTGAAACCTGGTTTGTGAAATAAAGTTTTTTTTTTGTGGAAAAACAAAGTATTCCTTCCAAGTAAGTACATAAACAGATCACTAGCATTTTGGGTTGTGCCTTTAAACTGCCCCATTAAAGACCTTTTATTAATTTTATTATTTATCTAATTAATTCTTTCGAAATACGTTAAATGTTTGGAATGATATTATTCGACTGTTTACTGCTACCGGTAGCATGATAACTAAAGACCTGTCTTTGGAAAGCATGTTCGGGAAATTTGTGGAGTAGCAAATAAAAAGTTAGGATTCATAAGAAGGGTATACTAGGGAAATGTTATGAGGCGGTAAAGGAGCGCGGTTACTTTTCATTAGCCAGGCCTCATCTCGAATACGCATCGTGTGTGTGGGACCATCGTGAAACAGGACTGGATTTGGAGTTAGATCGAGTTGGAGCGGCTGGATTTGTGAAAGGAAATAAGCAGTGTAACTAGCTTATTGGAGAAATTAGGTTGGGAACCACTCGCTGAGCGTAGGTTGAAGTACAGGTTAAATTTATATTTCAGATTTCAGGAAGATTACTTCAGCGAAGAAGTCAAAAATATATTACATGCCCCGACATACTATGATAGATAAGATCACGCAAATAAAATCATAGAAATAACTGTCGAAAAGAGAGAAAAGAGAAAAAAGAAAAGAAAAGAAAGATAAAATGTAATTTTTTCCTCCTGCAATTAGTGACCAAAATAAATATGACCATAACCACGGAGGTAATAGTTAGGTTAGCTAGTATATATACGTATATTATCTTGCATGTTTAAAAAAATTAAATGTTAATGATTTTATTCCCGCTTGACATGTATTTTCTTTTGTCATTGAAACTTTTTCATGTAAGTAGTTTTTTCAATTTGAATTATATGTAATATATGCATGAGGGGAATGCGTGCCTGATGACGGTTCACCCCCTGACATGCGCCCTTGTAGGGTATTAAGTAGGCGGTAATTTATTGCCTTTACTGTCAATATGGAACTGCAAAGCGGTCTCTCGGTAATTCGGTGGGTCTCCTCTCTGGAAAGAATTCTTTCCTTAGCGACAACTTCTCGAGGCAAGGCTCGAGAAACTTGTTTACCTCGAAAAGGCTGTTTTTCAAGCACACGATAGCTCGCGTCTCCTTATTATCAGCTTTTATTTCTTTTTTTTTTCTTTTCGCTCGGCAGAAGTCGCCCATCCCATCCAGAGGGTCAGAAGGAAATCACACTAACACCACAGGGTTGAACTCGAGCGCCTCTCGCTTGAACCTTCGACGATTAAAAGCTCTACAATCGCGAATGAAGCCGCAGGTTGGCACGCTGGGGAAGAGATATGGCACTCGGTCAAGAGGACTGTGATCGAGAAGTTTATTTTTACGATGTGATGACGACTTATCGCTCGATTATAGTTCATTTTTTTTCATTCTCAATCCTCTATGACTCGCTTTCCGCGACAATCATTTCAGTGTCATTTTTTATGTTTTGAAATCAAAGTCGAAATTTTTACAGTAGGAAATTTTTGTGGACTTTTTTTTTGATCGGATACGTTTTGACGATTTTTGAGGGCAAGATGATTCGGATTCCACGATCGAAAAAAATTCGAAGCTGAAGATAAAAATCGAATTGTCTTCAATTATAGCAGAATTGTTAAGCAAGTAAATTGTAAAGTGTAAAGTTTTGACATTATATTTTACGTGCAGGGTTTCGGTATATTGCCAAAAAGAAAATCACGTGGACAAAATTTGGAAAAGAAAAGCAGAATTTTAATTCTATAGCCAGTTTGGATCACCGTTGATAGTTTTAAAATTCACATTAATTATTAAAATTTTAACTTCAACATTGTAGGTAAAAAGGAAGACACTTTCATAAGCCACCAATTAGTGTAATATATACGTAGTCTAAATTTATTTGTGTTTTAGATATGGCTAATAATAGTTGATCCAATTCGTCTACGTAAAGCCATGCATAACCCGCTGCAAGGGCGTATGGCAGGGGGTGAGTGAGCCATCGCCATTCATGAATTCCCACATGCATCTATTAGATATAATTCACATGGAAACTACTTTGTGATAAATTTTCTGTGACAAAAGAATACTACCGCATGACAAAAAATGCATTCGATACCGCAATAAAATCAATTAGAATTTAATAAAAAGGCATGCAATATAATATGTATATACATATACACTAGCTAGTCAAACTATCTCATCTAGCCCAACTACATTCATGTAACTTCAAAGAGAAAAAGCCATTATAATTCGAGATGTCTTACATTGGGATGCACATCTTCAGGAAAAATTTTATACGGGATAGGGGATTATAAAGTCATCACATGACCTGGATAAACAAGAAGACATACGAATACACCCTGGTGGTCAGGATAATGTATTTAAGATCAAGCGAACCAAATAGCCGAACGCAGCAGCTTAAGAAATCTTTAAAAGGGAAAAAGACTGGTTTTCTCACGTACATAATTTTACATTTACTAATATGGTATAAGATTGGAATTGTTTAACATCCTAGAGTAGAGACAATGATTCTTATGCCCCCTTGTCTTTTTCAGTAGAACCACTAGCACGGAATTAGATAGGAAGAAGGGAGACCGGAAGTTTTAGGTGTGGCTCTTTTTTTCCATGTTTCCTGTTCGTTGTTCCCCAGCCTATCGCTCCGTTACTTAACAATATTTTATTCATTTTTTTATTTCCTTAAAAACTGATACACAAATTAATATCATTGGGTTGCAATCAATACATTGGGTGTTTCGGCGACTTATCATAATTACTCATATCTAAATTTCCAATATCGATGCAAGGTTGCTCAACTACCTACTAGCGGAAAAAGCAGGATTAAGCTAATTATAGCATCAATTTCTCATGACATTACAGTCAGCAGACAGGTGGATTTACATTAATTTTTAATACCGGAATATTCTAGCATTTTTTATAAGAATACGATAACACGAAATGAGAATATAGCTTGTTTATTTAGGTCGCATAATTTATTTTATTGATTTTATATGTTTATTTTTAAGATAGTATTCGATTATTTTATGTTTACTTGAACCTGTGATATTTTAGCCCAGTTGTCATTATCGGGGAAAAGTTTCCTACAAGTTTCGATGAATAATTTGATTCTTTCGCAGGGTTAAAATTATTCCTTTTGCCTTATTAATTTAACTGAATGAATTTACTGTAAATTACTAAAGAATTATTTTTTCTCGAGCTTTCAAAATACATAATTATTAAGACTGATCAGTTAAATTAATATTTTAACTACAATTTTTATTTTAGTTAACAGCTAAAATAAACTTTTTTTTTTAGGAGTCCCAGTTTCTAATTTAAGTTGAGCGGAATATATTTACCATATTTTTCCAAGTTTAGACGAGTTGTTACTCAATAAAAAATACCCTGGAACAATTTAACTTACGCTTCATGCACCTCTCATATATGTACACACATAATTTCGCATTCAGTAATGTACGCAATTTTATATGCTACCTCGAATTTGGGGTAACTTTCTTAGCTCTTCTTCTCCCATAAGGAAAGTTTTTCTTCTCTTAAAGTAATGGTTTTTTTTAAACCTCTGCCATCCTCATCCATGCCATATTTTTTCTGCACCCATCTATTTCCGATCCGCACCCTCTCCCGTCGAAACTCACCTCTAGGCTCGTTGAATCTGTCAATAACCAACCTTGTTGATTGTTTTTCGGTTACAAGGCGATTTTTCACTTTTCCCTTCTGGCGTTTTTATTCTTCAGTCATTGGTAACACTGCAACGATCCATCATTACATATTTCAGGATTATTTTTAACTCTTGCATATGTCAAATGTCTTTAATAGGCCTCGTTTTAAGACGGCAATCGTCCGAACCTGGGTTGTGAATTTTTCATCCTGTGCTGCGTTTAAAGTGACAACGAATCTGCTCGATTTTATTTTGTTGCGTCGGATTGACTCGGATTCCCGTGCACTTCCTCGTTAACACTCCATTTTTCTTGCCAATCGAATTCCTCGCTCACGAATCCTTGTCACAACCAGAAGATCGAGAGTTCGAATCATTTTGTGTTTTGTGCTCTGCTGTTGTCATGGTCTCAAAATATATCGGATAAATATTTTCTGAAAGGAACTCACTGTGAGATTGAGCCCAATCTGTGGAATATGTCCACGATCGTGAAAACTCAGCTACTTTCACCCGTAACCTTAAGGGAGTTCGCTACATCATGGGCGTTTCATCCGCTCAATTAATCGCTTGTATGATGTTTGACGTGCATGTACGAAGTGAATCAGGGGGCACACAAGTCCTGTTACCGCGAACGATGTTTTTTTTGCAATTTGGAGCACGGGAACCAACCTATGATCTCGGAAATGGAACTTGGAACAGCCCGTCGGATCACTCGTGTATAATGAGCCCTTCGTTCGTCTCCGATGGGGAGTGACTGCTTGAACCCGATTAGAGTCGCAAATAAAATAAGCTGGTAGGAGGTAAACACGGACAGTAGATAAAATCTAATCGAAACGACGGAAGAGCATGGCAACCCAGAAGCGATAACGAAAGTTTGACCTCCGTCCAGTTAGCATCGCCGTAATAACCCCTCGGTGAGATTTGCACAACGCCCTCCTTCCTCTTCTCTCTCTCTCTCTCTTTCATTCTCTACCGACCTCTAAATTCGCCTTCTCCTCCTCCGGGAAGTCTTCGAAAGGAGCCAAAAGCGAGGTCGGTTATGGGAAAGCCCAGTGACGTACGGCTGATTTGAATCATGTGCGTGCGTGTGTAGAATCCATTAGTCTGTGACATCGTAGATGTTCTGCACGAATCGATGGAAGGCGTTCTTCTCTTCCAGAGACTCATCGTGTCATGCGCGCGAACTCATTTGAGCCCGAATTCATGTTTCGGATTTGCACTCTAACGAATTATTATGACAGTTGATGCGGTCGGATTGTGAATACCCGAGGGTTTCTTAAAGGGGAAATATCATTTTGAAAATAATTCAAAGGATCCCCATCCAATTTTCCACATCCCCGCCTGTTAGTGTAAGTATATTCTCATCGCGAGCACCTGTCCGGGGGAGAGCGGAGAGCGTAGGGTGGT
>WURS02068630.1:0-10490 GCA_011762765.2 Rhinocypha anisoptera | reverse complement strand
TTTTGTGGAAAAGTGCATACCTTTATTCAATATGGATTCCTTCCACTATGTCCAGCCTGATACCGTTAATCTTAAAACTAATGGAGCTTTTATGTTGACCTCTTTTATGTATATCTCTCTCTATAGCTCTACGAGTAGTCCAATACAACATGTATTATGGGATTGGTGTTACATATTCAGGAGGGGAAATTGAAATGAATTTTCGCGTCATGCCGTTAGTTTCAGAGCCGAGTTGGAGGCATCGACATGACCTTTGAATTCGAGTGGATTTCGACGTGGATAAGTAATGAGATTTCAGTGGCAAGGTCGAAATTTCATCCTGAGGAAAATTGTCCTCGTCCTCGTGATTAGCTTATTGCAATAGTCCGAGTCGCGGAGTCATTCAAGAAATTTTCCCGGAAGCAAACCCCTCCGGGAAACGGAACAAACGTCGCGCTGGAAGCTAGGCAATAAGAAGCGATAATATTGACAGAATTCCTTCCTCATTTCGGGCGGAGACTAATCTTGAATAGGGACGCGAAGAGGCATGATGGCTTAACGAGGGCCCTAGTAGAGGGAGGAACCCTGTAAGTAGTCTTAGGATGGCATATGGCGGACGAATAATGAAGAATGTACTAGTTGGGAACTACGAAGGTTTGAACAAGTTGGCAGGATAAATGATTGCTGGAGAGTAGGCACAAAACCGATCACCGGATTGACAACTAATTATGATGATGAACTAATCGGGGACGTAGACCGTCGACGGTCATGGAAAACTAACAGAGGGGCTCGTTTTCCTTTTTGACCTCTCACGAGTTTGAGAATCGATAAATTATTATGCTCAATTTTTAATGGCATCCCGCCCTCGCTATCGACCGAGTGCTGATTTTATCAAATGCATCCACCGACATCATAGGTTCACGTCGATTGGTTGTTTGCTTATCGTGCTTCTCTCGTTCGGCCAAACCAACATCTCGCAAAGCATATGGTGTAATACGTGGGACGACTGATATGATTTATACGTCTACGTAATACTCTGCTAGCCGCCGCGTCGGAAGGACAAGTGGGTGGGGGTCAGCCGCCACCAGACATGCACTCCCGCATGCAAATGTCCGAAATTATTCACTCAGGAGTAAACTGCCTGCATGCAAAACATTCATGTCAAAAAATTATTCACATCATGCTGTAACAATTTTAAAATACATATAATTAACATGCAAATATGCAAAACAAATAACTACAATGTATATGCACTACCTTTCCTAACTAACCATGTGACCATGTTTATTTTGATCTGTAATCGGACGGGGGAGAATGACATTTTAAAACTATCCGTTCTGCAATATATCTTCCTGATTTTACGTGCGTGGTCTGATCTGCCCCATTATGACGGGGCTTGTAATGTGTCTGTAATGTCTTCATTGAAGTAATCTGCCTCAGATTTACAAAAAAAATTAATCTATATTTTAGACTATGATCAACGAGTGGTTTCCAATCTAACTCTTCCGATAGCATCGTCTCGCTGCTACATTTATCATAAGAACCTTTCACATTAAGTATACAAACAGTTAATGGGAAACGTTAGCCTTAGGAACCACGAAAGAATGAAGTGGTTGGCAGGTGATAGGATAGATTGGAGAGAACCCTCACACCATTGCAAGCTGCCTCTCTTTTATTAAGTGTTGACCAAGAGAGCTAAATGGTGCCATTGCTTCGTTCGAATATGACTCGTATTCCTTTATCATTCTAGGAGATAAACAACAAGTAGATAATGAAGAATCTGGCGTAATGTTGTGTAATGCTGAAATATAAATAATGAAAAGAAATAGCAAAATTTCCACAGAATAACGGATTTATTATGACCCGAGTTTCGGTGATACTACACCATCACCAGAAATACAAGTGTGACCAACAGCCTTCTTGGGCACTAATAGGCCACCCTCTGGCCTATATATTTGTGCTCAAGAAGGCTGTTGGCCACACTAGTGTATCTGATGATGGTGTAGTACCATCAAAACTCGGGTCATAATAAATCCTTTATCCTGTGGAAATTTTGCTATTTCTTCTCATTATGAAAACAACGAGTGGCTTCAATCAAAAGTTTTCATCCTACTTTAGGGTGGCAAGTATACCCTTGTTCTGCCCCCACGTCTCGAAATATGTTTTTGATCTAGTAAGAGGTCCGTTTGATACAGTGGGCTTCATATATTTTTCCCTGCGGTTGCATGTCATATTTTCAAGGGGTGCATGCTGAATTTCGGAATCACCTGCATGGCCTTGTTGTGAAGGAATACTTGGCTGTCATACGGTGTAAGATTTCACCTTATTTGCAAGCTTTCTTAAAATTTCATTGCTAATTGGCCGTTTGTCAAAGATAAATAAACACGTATGACTTTTGTCACAAATTTATTTGTTACTACCCAGGGGTAGACATCATCTGGTGAACTCATCAATGACGTCACCTGGTGATGGCTGCATCGCGTGAAGTTTATTTATCTTTTACGCTGACTCGTTTCCACCAAAGCGACGGCCGTTAACACCACCTAAACCTTGCAATATCTCTGAATTTTTTGTCGTTTTCCTTGGTCGATCACCCTCGGGGCGGAGAGGAGTGTTGCCGTCGTCAAATCTGAAGATAATGCACGTACTGAGTCCTTATCCAGTCGAGTCAGCTGGCGATGTGATGATACATACGAGGTACTTAAGGTGTTTTTCCAACGAATGTCTCCAGGGCACGGACGGAAATTTAAATGCTTGCAAGCCGAAATGTCAGAGAGCTTCAATTCAACCGGAGAATGTTGAGTACTATATGCTTTGCGTGTTCTATACGTGGATATCCAGCGGCTTGTCTCGTCCTTCGGCATTGAATTGCCAAGTCGAGTTTATATTATAAAGTGTCAGGTTTACTCTTACATGAAGAATGGAATATGCGACTTGATAATTTTATTCCTATTTAAAAAAATTTACAAACCACAATAGATAATTAGGCAACGTGACCCGGGTCTCGATATTTATTATTGTGGTTTGTAGAGGTTTTTAAAATGAATACAATCATGAGATACCACAAAGTAAAACCTGAGCTTGTTTAACATACACTGTTTTTGGCTCTACTTTGTGGAAACTGATTTTCAAAGGTTCAAAAAAATGTGTTCATTTGGAAATTCATTTTCGAAGGTTTAATATCACCAGATGATGTTACTGAGGTAACGAAACCTGTTATAAAATATAAAAAAATATTATGTGTAAAAGGCAACTTGTTTTATTCAACCTTTAGAACTTGTTTCTTTAAAACTTGATAATTGAATTTCCCTCTTGAATTTTTATATTTTTCCGGATTTCTTTAGGATTTTTAAATCGGATCTGCACCAGAATATTTCACTGATACTGTCCTCTGAAGGAATTTAGAGCATAGTGCCGAAATCTAAAACGATGGAAAATAATGAAGGAAATATTACTATTTAATTTTCAGATTATTTTAAAGTTACTGGTGTTACGCACTTTATATACTGGGAGTATTGAATGTAATACTGGCGTTACTTGTGATTACTTCGGCGTTGCAACAGAACTTAATTAATTAGGATGATTATAAGTTCTAAGTTCGTATAAAAGTTTCATCAAAAACTTGATGTGTTCCCTACGCCACCTACCATACCAATTTTACTACCTGTAATGATAAGCATTACCTTCACTCATCCAGTAATGTAAGCAATGCATATCGGAATGGCAATCATATGCATCTTCTTTAGTTGTCTCATCGATTAGTCTCGTAATCTTGCGACCATCGCAGCCTATAACATTTAAATGAAATCTGACACTTGTTGAAGATTGTCTTATTCCCTATCTTGACGTTTACATCTCATTTCACGACTTGTCAATTTTGTGATGTTCGATTCCATGATAATTAGATCAGGGGATTTAGTTATCCCACTGGCTTACCTAGAAGAACAATTCATTCGATTAGTTAACTAAATTCAGTTATATTTTGATATTCTAACTGCGTAATACTCATGCAAAATGTGTGCGCTCATTTGTGAAACAAGAAGACAGAGGTTATTAATTATTATGTGTCGCCTAGATTGGTTATGATTTGACATATTACGTTCAACATATAGTGTTTTGGATTTAGTATCAATTAAGTAGTAGTGAATGGCAATTATTAATAATCAATTATAATGGTTTCACTCTAATCGTGGTGTTGGTTTCATTTGTGGGCAACACTTCCTTTTATCCTCGACCTGTAGATTTTTTCAAAATTTCTCCTGTTATCAGCATTTTTACATAAAAATCATATACCGGAAAAAGAGTATACCCGTCATCAATTACGCGTCAGGGAAACATACAAACAGAATTACGTACTGATAAATAAAATGAATATTTGTTAATGAAATTGGAGACTGAGTAGAAACGTAGCTCAATCCTCCGTGATTTTAAAAAGCCTTAAAGACTTCACTGTCGCAGCCTGAGTTGAGTTCAGTAGGTTTTCCTTACTATGCACCAAATAATGTCATTAGAAAACTCAAGTTGTGTTTCCAATATTTAAGTGTTAACCCTTTGGCCAAAGAATAGTGAGCCGTGAAAAATTTTATATTTTTCGGGATTCAGAAACTCATATGGACGACGTAAACAGTGTTTTTTGCCACCATTTCTTATTTTTTTCTTCATGTTTCGTAAGCCGAAAACAGTCTTTGGCGGCTTTGAAAGTGAAATTTCGCAGCGAGTTGGGATGACCTATCCTCTGACTGTGCACTGTGTTCTTTAATTCTGTATAATATTTTCCACGCTGCGAACTTTTTTCAGGGTGATTTTTTTCATCGATTCCTTGAATTGCAAAGTAACAGAAGAGAAAAATTGACATTGGTGAGTCATGCCATCCGGAATTTCGACTTTTTTATTATCAGAATAGCTCTAGCTCCTCCGACTGAGAAAATTTCGGTCGAAGAAAGTGGAATAAGTCGCACTTCCCACCAGAGTCGGCAGTGGGAAAGTGAACGACATTTAGTCACTCAAAGCACTCGAAAGCTGTGTTCATTTGTCAATCCCTCACTCTTTCTCCGTAACAAGACGAAAACATCGAACCAAGTATGTAGGAGACCTGCACAAGTTCTTGCAATTGAGAATTGGAAGTTTATGCCACGTTCTAGAAATGTTAAATCGGCCGATTCGATGCTCCGGTCGGACTCCAGCGGATTTGTTTTGTCGTGCGCTGCTTATCTCGCCGCTTCTTCGGGTGGCGATAGCCTGGATGGGGCGTAGCCATGGCAACGCAGCGAGATTTAGAGGCGTGTTTGGAAAGCACAATAAGACCTCCTACTTCGGAGGATGAGTGGGGGATGACGTAGGACGGCTTCGGAAGACGCTCGAACGAGGCGCTCGAAAATAAAAGAAGGAAACTTCTTAGGTCTGTGGAAAGGAAGTCTACTGGGTTAGGAAGGGGACAGGTTTTACTCGCTCGGTCAGAAAAAGAGGAGGAGAAGTTGAGGAATTTTTCTTTCTCGACGAGTCGTGAGGTTGCTTGACGCTCGTTCCTGTCCTCTTAACATACTGCAAAATAGCAAATGAACCCCGCCCTCTTACCGGAAATAACACCTCAGTCAAAGTACTTCCGTCTTTGAATCGATCACACGGAGATCAAGATTCCACTGTTTTAGTATCTTGTGATAGCAAAAAATGGAATGAAAAGCACGTAACGAAGAAAAAGCAACATAATACATAATTAAATGCAAAAGTCCTATTATTGTAGTAGTGTTTTTGTTTATAGGGTGCTTCGATGGCTATGGTCATTCCACATCTCTTCAATTAACAGAAAAAAAACCTTTTATACAAACACACTATCCATGTCCCAGGCGGTATTCGAACCCGCGACCTTTGGGTTAGCCGGCGAGCGCGCTACCCACCAGACTAACTTGTTCGACAATCTTATTATTATGATCAGTTTTCATATGTTACTGTACACTTTTCTTTAAAAGATTGAGTGTTTAATTCCGAAATCCATTAGTTGGGAGGGTGTTAAACGGAAATCAAGTTTTCATTCTTACTTGAAATGTAGAATTAAAATTAGGTTGTATTTTCCCCCCGTTCAATTTTATTCCATTTAACAGGCAGGAAAATGAGAACTTGGAACACTAACTAGTTTTCCACAGATATTTATTTTCAAGGTACCTACTACTCATATGTGTCATCATCAGGTGCAAAATTGTGCCTATGGGTGAGGACTAGTAGTACTCTGAAAATAAATATAATTGAAAAAAAATGTAGTGTCCAAGGTGTCATTTACTCAAGAACATGAATTCCAAATAGATAAGCTAATGGTAAGCTAATAAGCCAAATAAGATAATGGTATTCAATGTAAATGCACACAGGAATCTTCTTGGTCACCTTATAACATATGGTGTGACGGATACTTGTCTCTAAAAGCTTGTCTTCTAAAACTTGTCTGTCTTGCCATTAAAACTGTCTCTTGCTAATAACTGTGAAATTATTCTCGCGAATTTCGCCTGCCCTGCGAATCGGGGAAGCCCTTTATATAGCGTAATCTAGTGCCCTTTATATAGTGTAATCGACTCAAGAATACTTCTGGTGCCAGCGAGAACTAAGTTTTCAAAGGGAAGTGTGCAGTAATCCCTCTTTTCTACCCTTATTGGTTAAATTAAACTAACCGCGCAAAAAAGTGGCTCACGCACGGACTTCGCACGTCAGCTGTTTTTGCCGCCTCGGCCCCAGTCGCAGTCCGGCAAGGAAAGAAAGAGACCAAGAGATTTTCTTCCTCATATTTACGCCAAAGCCAAGGTTATGCTGAATTCTTCTTTATGGTAACAGTAGTTTGTATTTCAATACGTGACATTTCTTTGTATTTAAGAGTGGTAACTGGAATATTTGTTTAGAACTTTCTTGTAATATGGTGTCTTACTCCTTCACTGCAGACTGAACACGTTTATGGGGTAAGATGGTTTTTCGTTTTCGCTTTTCGATCTCGCGATGGAGTAAAAATACGGCGAAATACGCAGTTCATGTACGCAGTGCAAAGCGTATGGTGCCTGTGTTTTTTCGCTTTTAGTATTCCTCCAAGGATTAAATGAACGTGATTAATGAAACATAGAGTAGGAAAACGTGATCGAAAAATTTACGCGGAAAATTTCACCTGATGGCCTCTTTTACGTTTATGAGATAGGAATATTAACGAAATTAGATATAATTTTAATGAGAAGTTGAGTTTATGTAACTTTTTCTATTTCATGCAACACTGTAATTCAAAATCCGTATGTCTTGTCGTAAAACGATAAGATCCTTCCTCGGTTTGGAGAAAAACCTCTCTCCACAGTAACGTTGATATTTAATTACATTGAAATACTGAATTCCACAAGCCTCTGGTGACCAGAAATATTTTCTCCGAGAATTTTCATTTCAATGGACATCTTTCCATGTCAGCATGTTTCCTTGTTGATCTTCATTTTAAAAAATCTCAAGTTTAATTATTCTATCGTAACGCTTGACTTCCCTTTTCTGTTGTAATTGAAATCATATGGATTATCCAAAGTCCAGTGTAAACCTCCCGCTTCCCTACTCTAAAGCCCTTTTGCTTCCTTTTTCACGCTAACGGAAGACTTGGCATTCACCTTCGATGCCCTCTAAACCCTTCAATCCCAATAGGAATAGTTTCGACGAAGTGTGTAAGAACTCGAGACGCGGCTTATCATCCTAATCTACGCTAGGTCCTAGTGTGGAGAGGGTCATGGTCTATCCCGTCTCTCTTGGAAAAACGAGATAATTTAGCAGAGGGACGTCTTGAGCAGCGGTCGAAGGGAAAATGTGAAAGGCGCGACGTAGATTCTGCATCGTGCATCTGTTTGGAGAGTGTAAGAGATTTCTTCTGTGGGGCGAAGGAGCCTAAGAATATAAAGGGTACCGAAATCGATCGCAGGGCAGGGGATAAGATGATTAGACTCCTCTGTGAAAATCTACACACGATTGATCGCGCAAAAGAGATTTCAATTCATTCTGCAGCGGGAATTTGGAAAATTGACAAAAAACATTATTGAAAATTGGTTTGCGACTTCTAATTGAGTTCCATAAAAATAAATGATGGTTTTAATACTTTGTGCATTTGCACATAAATTTCATTTTGTGAAAATACACAAAAATATTAATACCAACATTGTCTTTCTCATGAAATTCCACCATACAACGGCCTCCAGTGATTTTTACTGATAAAAATTACTCCATAAATGCTGCAGCAATAGAGTAAATAACAAATTCTCATCCTGGCACTCCATTTTTGGTTTGGGAACAGCAAAACCTGATTGAAAAAATGGGAATCACATCTTTTTATTATTTGGAATCGCTCCTATATCACTGTTTGAATTATTATTTTATATATTACGTAAAACGTCAGTATTGGTGGAGGTTTTTATTTTTGATTCTGAAATAATCCTTTTTTTTCTCATTTGTTTACAGGTGAGTCATGGAGACGTTTTTCCAAAGGTTGAATGGCAGGTACGGAAATAAGGTTTATTATCAAGTGTCTTCAAGTTAATTATCAAGTATCAAGAAGTGTCAAAGAGATGGATTGCCAGAGAACTAAAATCGAAAGGCTTAGTGAACTAACCCATATTCCTCTTCAATCTCGGTCACTATGTTTGAAACTAGTTAGCTCCAATTCCTGACTACACTCTGATCATTAGAAGGAAGTGGCACTGAGACTGTTTGATAAAAAAAATATATTTATAGCCAGGAGAAACGGTTCGCCACAAATTGTCTAGATGTCTCTGGCCGTACCATTTCTCTTTGAGGATTGGACCATTCCTGCGCTGAATATTTCAAATGGTAGTGTCATTGACGTTACCTATTTAAGTTTTTTTTATTGAAGGACTATATTTATGATTTATCCGTGAGCGGGTGACTCGGTCGGATTTTTTTATTGAAATCATCCCCGTGGAAACCCTCTCACCAATATATGTTATATTTTTTACCCGGGATTTACGGGGTAAGACCGGCGTTACGACGAAACTCGTGCCGTTCCAGACGAAGTCCGTTTGCACGTCAGAAGTTACTTTCTTTTATATCTCATATGGAAAACTTGTATTTTTTTCTTTTTTCCGCTTAAAAATTAGTTGTAACGTACATTTGGAGGCGCCTCTTACTTCCATTCTTTATTTCCATCCCTTTACATCTTTCCTCACGATGTAAAGAGTTAGTGCTGACCGGACTTGAGACATCACCGTGAATGAGTACATTGAAATATCTAGCCATTATTCAGAATGTTAAAGTATGATAACACTCGTTCTATTTAATGTGATGTCATATTTAAATAAGATGCACTTGTTCCTCGTTTTAATTAAAATTTGGAATCAATGAGTGGCACACACGTATTGTTGTATTTGCGGCATAAGAGACTCATAAATCGATTGACATTTAAAATTTATTTTTTATTCTTCTTATTGCATAACCGCGTGCAGTTAACTAAGGATATCACATTTGTTCTCGTTTGAAGTTAAATGCTCAGTTCAATCTTCACATTACTATTTGAGATTACCATGCTCTCCTGCTTAGGATACTTAAGAGAAATGCAATAGGTAAATAATAAGGAATGAGATAGAAGCAGAGTAAAGGGGGATCGGAGCGAGAAAGAAGGATACAGTGGAAGGAATGAGTTGGAGAACATTTATAGACAGTATTAGTATTAACCCCCGACATAAAGGAAAATGGCGAAAGAAGAATAGAAATGTAATGGCCGAAATGTTTGTACGACACAAACATGATCTACGGGAAACTCACGATGTATAAATATATATAAATTACATTAAAACACCTAATTTCTTTGTGGATCGCGATAATTGTCCATCATCTCCCTTTATTTTGTTAATCCGTTCATGTCACGTTAGCTCTTATTCATTGAGTCTCTGTAATTTCAATTGCAGTATTCTGTCGCGACTTCCAGAACACTATTACCGGCTACTCCGTACATTACAAGAGGAAAGCAATTGTCCCAACAAATTTCATTTCCACCACACTGACCTCGAGCCACGTTTCTTTTCCCTCCTCTCCGTCCTTTTTATTTTCACATCGAAATCGAAAGTCGCATAGCCTCCTCCAGGATTACCATGGCAAAGACTCATTATTCTTCTTCGAAACAGTTTCGGGGTGACATTCAGGTAAGACGGAGGGACGTGTACATCAGATATGATACACACACACACATATGTCTATATATATATATATATATATATATAGATTCTTCTTCCTCGATCCTAAGACAAAGGTGTGCTTCGACTACCGAAAATTCGGATCCAATTGTGTCTTTTATTTGTTTCTATGTATATCTAGTGAAAGTATAGCTATATACGTATATTTTAAAAACACTTACAATTGGATCCAAATTTTCGGTGGTCGAGGCACCTTATTCTTAGGGATCGATCAAGAAGAAACGATTTCTTCTTCCTCGATCCCTAAGAAAAAGGTTGCCTCAACCACCGAAAATTCGGATCTAAGTGTGTGTTCTTTTATTTGTGCTCTAT
>WURS02068619.1:0-10490 GCA_011762765.2 Rhinocypha anisoptera | reverse complement strand
GAGGAGAGGCGTTTGCTGCGAGAGATCCAAAAAAGACAGGAAAGGTGGATGGAAGGGGTACTCAAAGGCAATGGGTTACTAAAGGTTGTAATAGAGGGTAGAATGTTGAGTAAGCGGGGCAGGGGTAGGAAGAGAATAGGGATTTTGGACAGAATGATATGGGTAGGAAGTATGCAGATTTGAAAAGGGATTAAAGTTAGATGTTACGAGGTCAACCTAAGCTAAAACTCATCGAAAACCTACCTTAACTGGTAGATTACCCTTCAGCATCATATCACTGGTGATTTGACTTCTAAATATCAAAATTTTTCCATTTTCTTTTGTCATTTATTAGCGTTGTTTGACTACCATTTTCGCCACCTGGGATGAAGACCATTATTAGAAATTTTTTCCTGTTTATCTTCAGGTTGCATTTTCTCCTTCCCTTCTCAATGCAGATTATACCTCATAATATCCTCCTTCTCCTCCGTTATAGCAATGTCATAACGACAAACCGTAACATGCTAATCATCTCCCCTTGTATTCTTGCACAACATTTTATCTTCTCTTTGGTCTTCCCTGTCTCGTTGTCAACCAATATTATCGGGTATTAATGAGAACCTCTTTTTTACTACTTTGTTTGTTGTTACCGCCTCTCTTCTTTCACAGCATCTTATCACTCGTGACTACTGACTGTGTGTCAATTTTCTGTTGTTAATTCTCATTTGAACATCTTTTATAATAGGTAGTATCACACTTCGATCTAGGTTAGAAAAATATTTTTCATCAAATATATATATATATATATATGTATTGCTCCTCTGCTTCATAAAATTCAAAATTGGTTCTCACCTAAGCACATTATAATACTTAATAATATTTTTCTCTTTGTTCTTCAGTATATTATGCTTGCCAACTCTTGCTTGATGCCGCACTAGTTGGACGTACCTTTGAAAGGTTTGAAAGAAAAAATTGAAATTTCACATAAAAAAATTCCAAATGAAGATTATGTTATACAGCGAAACCTGACGGCGTCGAAACAAAATTTTTATTTTGAATAAGCGGTGTTTCCTTTCAAACCTCTCATGATGAGGAAGTTCCGCCAGGTCAAGACAAACGATTTCCTGCACTGACGTATCATACCTAGGTAGCTTTTTTTGCAATTTTATGGTATTTTTTTGGCTTGGTGACTATTTTATTTTTCTTGGTATTTTTATTGTTGTGTACATACATGAAGATTTATAAGGTTGAAGGGATATTACTTCTATTGATTCTGTAGTGCTTCGGTTTGCCATATTACTTTTGCAGTTTGCCAGTTTTCTCTTTTGCCTGTAGAAATTCTTGGTTCAGTTTACTTAATTTTATTTATTTATTTTACAATTACAATGAAAATTAGCTGTCAGTTATGTGGAAAGGTAAAAATATCATTTTAGGAAACATTAATATGTATTCACATACAGTATAATCAGGAACTACCACCCACAGAGCCTAGTCATTATCAACATTAAACATATTCGTCGTCGCAGTTTTTTCAATTTCTTAAATTTTAGCTGCATTCTGTAAATACGTATTTCAGATTTGCTACAAATAAATCCCATTCTTCATTGAACTTAATTTGATTTAGCCTCTTCCATTTCGTTTACTGAGACCATATTGTCCGACTGATTTTCCTTATTTGCCTTCTTCGATGCCTTCTCCTTCCCTTCTCCAAAGACGAAGGGATGTTATTCTCCATTTACCGATTTTTACCACCTTTAACGTCAGGAATGTCATAGTATACATTCTTCAAGTTCATATTAATTTGACATGGACGTGTAAATTTGTATCACGAAGGTGTCTGTTAGTTTCGTTGGCAGCTTATTCATTATAAGTCAATCACTGTATTTCTGGCAGCTCTTTACTACCGTTACAGTAATCCTCCACGCTTTTATGCCCACTCTCGCATTTTTATTAACGCATCCCGTGAATTATTCTGTAGCTACCACTTTAAAAGAGATATTCCTCAGTAGATCTGTCCAGAGTGATTAGTCTAAAGTATACAATCTCATTCTACTCTACGAATTTACATCTGTAAATTCTCGAACCTTCCATAAGCACGTGGTGACCTGACTTTCCAACTCCTACAATCTTTTTTCCAGGTGCAAGTGCATAAAATGTACTGGATCTTTTATATTTTCTACTAGAAATAATATATATATTTCTTCATCTAAATTTGTACATCTTCTTCCTAATTTCTTCTCTACCACTATGGCTTTACTATGTTAACTTTCATCCAGGATAAATATTCTATCAAAGATTTATTTTATAGATCAAGCCGAGAAACGTCTAGGACATCATCCAGACTCAAATGAGTCATTTAATGAATTCCATAGATCTGAATTAAGTAAGATATTGTTTTGAAGGAAGGGAAGTAGTATGGATAGATGGAATAAAATCAGAATAGATGAAGTAGGGAGAATAATTTAGAATTTAGCGTCGTAATTCAGCTTGTCACCTTAGAATTTAGCGTCGTGATTCTGTTTAACATACGCTGGAAACGTAGAGGAATACCGGAGGCGTGGATAAATGCCTTTACAATTTATTCATTCAATAAAGAGATCAAAGCAATACAAAGAATTAACAAGTAATCTGCCTTCTGAACTCTATTTACAAATGTAAAATAAAGATGGTAATGAAAGACTTTGAACTCTCTGTGAGGCGATATTGTTAGAAATACAATCATGTTTATGCTGGACGATTTTTCATTCGTAAAACTTTGTGATTAAGTGACAAAAATTGTTCGAGATGCACTTGCTTCTATAATGAGAAAGTATTTGGCCGGGTTGATAAAAAACAAGCTATGATTAAAAATGGAGAAAAGGGAATATCCTAAGCTTTTGATTAAGTTGAAACAGAACTTATATGAAACACCAATATGTGAATAGACACAAAGAATTTCCTAACGAAAATTTATATAGACTACGAAGTGAGAAAATAATGTAGCCTGCCAAACATTAACATTGTTAAATATCTTTATAGACGACCTCATAGGAAGAAATGGAAAGAAAAAAGTATAGTTACAGATATAAAAGGGAGAAATTAAGAACGTAAGCTCTAGGATATACAATCACATAATAGTATATAGTATCACCGTAGTATATGTGATGCAATAAGAAGAAGGTTAGATTTAAAAAATAGAAAAACAATATTTTGCAAAGTTTTCAATGTTTACGTTATATAATTCATGGAACTGAATTCTTAGTACCAGGCATAAATGACAGAAAAATAATACCATCCAATATAAAATTATTTAGACTAATAAAGTCTGTTAAATATATTACAAATTTAGAAATATGTATGAAAGAGAAAAATTGGGAGTAAATTCAATTATGGAAAGAATAGCAAATTTAAAAAAAACTTAAAAAGACTACCTTAGGCATATTCTTGTACAAAGGATTCCAACGAAAGCTATGAAGGACATTTATATGAGAAAAATGTAGGTAGACCGAGGGGGTGACAGTGAAGGTAGAACAGGTTAATGGGTCTAAAAAAGGTGAAGAAGAAAATGACTTAAAATCTAAATGGTACTAGTTTTCATTCCCCAAAAAGTCTATATTCTAGTTTTCCGTTACGCCTTTCCAGCTGACCTTTCATCGCCATTTTCCGTGCCTTCCTACCTGGAACCACATACATTGATCCTGCTCCTCCCGTCCTACTTTATTGATTGTTTTGTAATCATAAAAATCAACCGCGGTAATATTAGCAAAATTTTATTTTGATGAATGAGAATACACCTTTTGCTAAACCATGAGTGAGAAATTTATATTTCAGGGCCGATAGTGAGGGGATTCTTTCCTAGATGTTTCCACTTGTGTAAGGGAGTTAGTAATGCGTGAAAGTACGTTGATAATAAAGAAGGGGAAGAGCTCCCGTTTGGACCTTGCATATTGTGATGGCGTTTGTAGTTGTTTCCATGCATGATTGTAGTGAGAAGGCTGACGTTGTCCCGCGTGCTGTGGATGATGTTCTGTTAATTTTTTTGCATACGAGTGGCTTCCTTTTGAGTGTAATATGGGTTAACATTTGGGCCTCTTATGCTCTCTTGTAATATGGTCTCTTAACATTTGCATTTGGGAGTGCATGTGAATGTTTGGTGGTGGCTACACCCCTGGCACGCGCCGTTGCGGCGGTTTGGTGCCATTTGTATCCAACGCGTAAATTCTACCTCTCTTCTTTTCAGTATTCATAATTTTTTAAGAAATTAAACAAAACGTTACTAATTACAAACTAAATATTAATATAAAATTTTAAGGGCGAAAAATACGATGAATTATCATTGAAAAATGAATATCAGCAAAAACATTACCTTTAATGATTACTTGAAATTAAAATTTTAAATAAAAATTTTTGAATACATTTTTCAATTCATTATTATTAATCTGTCGTCTTTATGAATTTTTTCAAGTGGGTGTGCCACACATGGAAGAAGCTACGACAATGATGCGGCAATAACGAAGAAGTTTCCACACTGCTTCCTACATGTTTCTTTGAATTTCCAAATGCTATCATTTCTACCTTCATGTGAGGTTTAGTTTTTTCGATTGCCAAACATCGTTTCGAGGCAAGGACGATAACGTGACAGAATCCACAGTGACCTATATCAGCAAACTAAGGCCGTGGTTCACATGTTCGCTATCGCCCGACCTAATTTGTTCCTTGCGCATAACTTTCCCACCGTGAGTGATATGGACACTTACAAATCAAAAAGCCATCTGAATAATGGAGGTCTAATGGTATACACGCAATAACCATGTAATGTGTGCATATTGGAGCCGGATATGATTAGAGGATGGAATTGAATCGTTGGAGAGCTCGAGAAAGAGCTGAACCAAAACCTCAACAGTCATTCAAATCTCCCATCAATGAAGATACAATGACGTCTTTCGACAACGGCGCTTAAAGAATGCTAACTAATGGGGTTTTTGTTTTCTTGAATATTCTCTTTTGGGTACCTACCCATAGGTCGGTCTCTTAACTATAATCATCATCTTAGGTAAAGGAATTTGTGACTTGTAAGCGAAACAGTCGATCAAATTCTTCTCGGGTATTTCATCGGGGGGTCATACTGGTTGACGTTTCGAAATCCCATTCGTAAATCAACTTCGGGGTAGGTAGGGTACCTATTTTCCCTGAAGATTTTGTACAAGTTTAACTAACAACCCCCACAAGATTAGATCCCTTATACCGTTTCAATCATCATCATTAGTACTTCAATCCGAAGACTGTTTGACTTCAGCCCTCCATTCTTTCTTATCTAGTGTTAGCTCTTTTACATTTTGGCAGTTCTTCTTTCTAACGTCTCTTATAATGTGGCATATACATTTATCCCTCTCCCTTCCTCACTGATCACGTAAAACCCAAGACCACTAATTTCCGGACTCCTGACTTACGTATAGCTTAAATTTGACAACAATTAGCTTTCTCCACGTTCTTCATGCTGCTATTAATTCCATCTGAAATATCTATAATTTTTACGAAGTCTTCTCGGGTTTTCCACTGGTTTAGGGGCTCCATTCCAGTCGACGTTTCGAGTCACCGTCAGGTAGGTTGAGTGACTCAACAACCCTAATGATGACCCTCGAGTCGATAGTCGAAACTTCGTCCAGAATGGAGCCCAATGAAAAACCCAGAAAAACTTCGTAAACATCATTCTCCGGAAAATAACTATGTAGATCTTACTTCATCTATCATTTTCCTCCCTCTGCCTCGCTTTACTAATATAGGTAACAGTAATTTACCAATTTTTAAATTTTTACATACACAATTCATAATACTTAAATTATCTAAAGTGGAATATAGGTTCCCTAAAGGAAAAACCTGTTTTGGGGCTACCATAACAAAGGAAAGCAGTTAGGATGGTAAATGTGCTACATTTCAGTATGTATATCGTTCACATAAATAATCAGTAGAGTATACATTACAATGTTCATATACTTTACAGTAAAAGAGAATAAGGTACATGTAAATCATCACAGTGGTTAATCATCACATCATATCAGTGGGTAATTATACCGAATTCTTTAATTGGTATTCAATGTCGGCTTAAGCAACGAGCCATATGAGATATCTTACACGAAAACATACCGATAGGATTTATATTTGTCAATTCATTACGTAAAAGCGATTACTTGAAAGATTCATTGTTGATCTTTGGGATTTTAACTTCTTTTTTTAATCGTTATACGTATGTGATAAACGTCCTATTAGTAAATAAGCTCTAACATGCTCTTAGACATCTCATCCCCTCTTGATGTTTCTCATATCTATTTTTCCTATCTTCTTCGCATCTATCTCTTCTAAGAACCTCCAATCCTCCCCTAGTAGGCCCTCTCATGGCTCTTCATTTTATTTAATACTTATTTTTATTTACTTTCCGTCCATTTACCATCTTCAAAGGCCATGAAAGCCTAGTAGGTTTGCTTGATACGTGATAACCTACTTGGCTACTGAGCAGAGTGTCCGATTTAAAGTTCTATGTTTGTCACGATTCAAGTTTCGTGTATTGACCTTCATCATTACTTGAGAAAGAAATAATTGAGGTGGTTTCCAATTACATTCCTCAACAAAGTTTTTAATGTGACACAGCAAGACCACTCCTCTGGCGATCAGACGGCTTACTAGCCATCCTATTGAGGTGTATATGCTGTGTGGACTACTTTCCCTCTATTTCCTACATATTTGACAAGGGTGACCCTACCAGGTGCAATCGTTAATGCCTAAGGAGTAATCGAAATGTGCAAACTCATTCATCATTTGTAATTATTAGACCATGGGGAAGGGTACAAGGAATATTATGTCCTCTTGGGAAACCTTAAAGATAGGCCTTGTAAAAGAATGAAAACATTTGAACCTACCAAGGGATGAAAGCGCGAATCATTAAGTTACTCATTCAGCTGCCTAGATATGCTGGACGTATAACCAAAAAATTTAGAGTGCAGGTTTTTAAATATTTTTTCTATTTCTTTTCTATTCCCCATACTCATCATGTTACATCAATTAATTCCTAAACATTTGTTTGAGAATCGAGACTTTGGAAGGTCAGGAGTCGTTGACAATTTTTCTTTCACAATGGAACTTATTAATTTATAATCATAAGTTAATCTGCCTTTAAGAAGATCAACATAACAGTATGTACGATGAGACATGCCCATTATTTTTGGACTGGTGAATTAGCAATCATTTTGACATTGAACCATGTACCAGCACTGTCAATAAGGGGAACAATATTCTTCCTGGAAAAGGCAGGAAAGATTTACACCCATTATGCTAAGAGAGAGAGAGAGAGTGAGAGGGGTAATCATGAGAAGATGGAGATTAAAGTGACGGAGAATAAGGAAAGGAAAAGCTGATTGACCGATAAATTAAGGCCCTGTCTGGCGCGAGAGACGTTCTCACGAAGAAGTATCTTCTTCCTTTAGGCGATAGACGTGACGGAAATGATAAAGCAAATAGGGGATTTTATGGACACACGGACCACTTCAACGTTAGAGGTAGTTACTCATTTGATGTCAGTAGTTAGTTATCACGTGGAGAATCCCTCATTTACAACAGTCAGCTCCTATAAATAAACTGGAATAATTTACTAAGTGGTAGCATGCCGTTTATAGGTGTAGGTTGAAAAAGATAGTACTGGTATAGTATAAAATTATAAAATATTCACTGTTATCAAAACATGTTTAATACAGATATCTTAAAAATTTACTGAGACTTAAGACCGAGATTTAAACTCAGTTTACGAGAAAATATCTCTCACTGCAACAGGATTTACTGTCAAAAAGGGAAATACTTTATAATAGATATAACCTTTAAAAATACAAATTGTTTGAGATAGTCATTTAAGTTTTTAGTTAAGAGAAAATACTCTATTTATGATCCACGATTTATAAATCCCATATTAAACTCACATTTTCTTAAGGCACGCAATAAAGAAACATTTTCAGTCCTTGGGTAATTTTGATACTGAATAGGAGATGCTTACGACAGAACATGTTTTATAATATTTTCATTAATTCCGTATAAATAATATTTTGTGCCCTGTTTTAGAGACTCAAAAATAATTTTTTACAATTTTTTCTTAGATATTCAATTTGAGTTGAAAAAGTGATGAAATGGTTTTTACAGTAAATTTATAAATAAATAATCTTTACAGTAAATTTTGGATAATTATTTTCACGTTGGATGGAATTATCAAATATTGGAAACGTTCGTAAGCGGAGAAGAAAAAGTCAAAAGCTAGAAACAAAATTGTGGTGAGGTGGAGGGAGGGTGGACGGGCATTCTTGGAAGGCGAGCGGATTTGACTATCTTCACCATTATTAATCCCTCGAAGCTTTAATTGACGAGGAAGGGCGAGCAGAAATTTGTAGCGGAGGTGAATTTGGGAGAATGGTCGCCTTCAACTAGTGAAAGGTTTCGGAATTATCCACGGGTGCCAGCGAACGAAACTAATTTTGAGATGGAAAATAATTTTATTTTACAGATACTCTAAAAATGGGATCTCCACAGCTGGGAAGATCAATATTCCCACTATACATTTTTATCAGAAAGAATTATATGATAGCTTACCCCCTGGGGGTAGCTCGCTCTCCGGCTAATACAGAGGTCGCGGATTCGAATCGTCTTTACGGAAATTAAGCTTTGAATGTAAAGTTGATACTCATTGCGCTTAAATAGATTGTACGTACAGATGATTCACCTACTGCCATGTGAAATACTTCACCGCACATTGAATGCTAAGGGAGTAATCTCATTAAATTATGAAATCTTAATCTGAGTCAGTCAAGTAGTTATCATGTCGTATTTTATTCGTCATTCGTAATTGTTCCATTAGCAGTATTTACTTACTGCATATTAGCTAACATTTCACCATGCCAAATGTGATTACAGGAATTAATTAGAATTTGAGGAATTATTTGTTTCTTATCTCCATAGTATAACCTAATATTCGTCTCTACTGCTTATTTTTTCATGTGAATTCTGATAATTCATTACCATCTCTAAGTTTTCCTACTCTCATTCTTGACCTAAAATTTTCCATTTGAATCATTACAGCCATGGTTATCTAAGAAAACTTATATATTCTCGTAAGGCTTATACCGTGCTTTTCTCTTCCAATTTTCTTATAATTTCCACGGATGGAACTCATTAACCAAATTTCCGCGCTAGAATGAACATAGAATTTAGAATTTATTTTATTTCGAGAACCTAGTCCCATGATCTATAGGTTCATACAGGTTATTAAAATAGAAACATTTAACTTAATTTTTTTTAAACTCTCCCAATTACAGAAAAAATATACATAAAAGAAAAAAGTGATATTGAACAACATACATCTATATGTACATATAAACCATATAAAAAATAACTTGCCTCTTTTCATAAAAAATACAAACATCACGCAAGTCATAGTTGACACCATAAATACATTACACCCATACATTACATTAAATACAAACATACGACCATACCTTGCCGAACAACCTTACACATACAAAAAAATACAACGCTGCATTACATAAAATACTAACATCATCCAAACCATACTTAAAAACGTTTACATAGGGACGTGAGACACTCATTTTATTACATTTTAAAGCCTAGACAATCTAAAGACATTGAGAACTTAGGAAATTTTAAAAATAATTTCCTAAGCACCTTTGCGCAAGTTTCTAGCGTAGTGAAGGACGTTATTTCCATTAATAACTTGGTAAGGAACAAGAACAAGAGGAAAGTATTATTTTACTATTTGTAGCACTGCTGTTTATAGACAGAGTATTTATTGTAATGCTATTTAAGCTGGTATCATAAAATTTCGGAAATAAAAAAAAGGTACTGAGTATTTAAAACGCCAAATTTCTTCGCTCATTAAGTCATAATTCCTGACAAAAATTTTGCATCACCCAAACTGGGGATCCGGAGGCTCAATTAGAAATTTCGCATTTCTAACACATTTGGTTTGCTCGCGCAGTCTCTGCCGAACAAAAAAAAAGCAAACCCGTATGCTTTTGTACACTCTGCATTTTTAATTACTTTTTTTGCTCATTACATTTCACGCCGACACTGTCGAAGGAAATTTATTCCTGGTTTTTATTTAGACTGCTATCGATCTTGCTGTAGTAATTAATAAAAATCGCGGAAAATTAAGTTTCATTTAATAACCATCACATCGAACTCGCTGGGCAAATTCCAATTTTTCTGCCCGCGTTTAATCGAAACCCCAATATTTTGCATCAAAAACAAAAGATTTCACCTTTCCCCCGACCAACATCACACCCGCACCTCACCCACTCCCGAGGCAACCTCGTTTTCCGCTTGCATTATTCCGGCGCATTAATCGCCGTGCAGGAGCCAAAACACTGCAGGGGGCGAAGGGGGAGGGGGTGGGAAAGGGAACGGTGAAGCGAGCCTGCACGGGCCCAGCTACAGGCTCACGGTAGGGGGTCAGGATGGCAATCGGTAGCCACTGTCGCCTA